>OY992889.1:42951949-42986949 GCA_963921405.1 Cepaea hortensis
ACTTATTGCATAAGATGCATATTTTCTGAAATGCAGCTTTTGCTTTACTTATTCTGTTCTTAATCTCTGTTGTACATCTTCCATCTGATGTTATATTTGCGCCTAATACAGTGAAACCTCCGTGTGTGGTCGATAATCCGCCCGAAAACAATCAGCGAAATCCGAAACCGACGAAAACCGAGGTAATTATTTCCATATGAAGCAATGTAAATCTAATAAATTCGTTCTAGAAACTTCAAAATATATACCAAAACCACATTTTATAGAGACTAAATATAGTGATTACTACTATTTTTCGGCCGAGACTTGCCTGAACTGGCACCATCGCCGTGCCTAGTAACACTGTGTATGCCAATGTGCCTCTTGAAGTTTTCAAACCATTCTCTGTTGGTATTAAAATCACTTATAAGTACACTGGCACTCGGCCCAGGCATTTTCTTAATATGATCGGCATACAACAGTCTGGCCTTTTCACATATGATTGCCTCCGAAACGAAATCGCCATCTAACTGGTTTTGATTTATCCAAATTAATAATAACTGTTCGACATCTTCATTTTTTGTTTTTGCGATCTCTGTTTCATTAGCACATTCATGCCTTTCGCTACATTAGACTCCTTTATTGCTTTCTATTTCGCCACAATGGAACTTATCGTTGATGGCGATTTCCCGTACATGCAGCTGATTTCAGCAATCTTAATGCCGCTTTCGTATTTTATTATAAGCAAGTGATGCTCACACAACGAAAATAACGCCAAACTGAGCAGAAGAACTCGTTGGTCCCTTTGTTTTCGCGAAATTATCAGCGAGGTCATGTGGGCATGCCGATGAAATCAGATGTAACCGACGAAAACCGAGACACATTTTTCGCTGAAAACAATATCTTCGAAAACCGAAACCGACGATCCCCGGGAAGGTTAACCCGGTCAACAAATGCCCTCAGAAGTCGGATGTGTCGGCCTAACGGCGCAAGAACGCAGCTCTGCTGTAAACAGGCACAACGCAATCATATCCGGAAAAAAAAACTCTGGATGAACGCAGAAGAAGAAGAACCGACGATAATCGAAGGCAACGAAAACCGGGGTTTTACTGCATTTACATTTATGAACTTGGCTAAGCATTTTCCCTACTATTGTTATCTCACATTTTTGATGTCATCATTATTTATCTTTATATATATATATATATATATATATATATTCACGTAGAGCCCGCTTTTGAAATCTCTGTAACTACAAAGCTCAAAAGTTGTAGATCGTTTGTATTTTCTGCCACTAAAACAGCGTCATCTGCATAGATAGTTTCTATTATACCCCCCAATTCTTATTCCTTAACTATTACTGAGTTATACAGCGAGAAGAGATCTGGTAACAAAGCAGTGCGTAGTTGTACTCCTAGGTTTATGTGTTCATAATTAACCTCTATATTTAAAATAACTAATAATAAGACAGAAAAGAGTGTTTATTTTATTTATTTAGTTGTTTATTGTTAGTATAAGTAAAATAATGAAATTATCCTTTCACATGTCTCACGATGCATTTAGTATATGGTGCTAGATCCAAGTTTTTATAGTTAATAGTGAGAGAAGAAGAGAGAGGGAGGGAGTGAGAAGGAGGGAGAAAGAGAGAGGGAAGGAGAGAGACAGGGAGGGGAGGGAGAGAGAGGGAGGGAGGGAAAGAGAGCGAGGGAGAAGGGAGAAAGAGAGGAAGAGATGGGGAGGTAGAGGGAAAGGAAGGGAGAGACAGAGAGGGAATGCGGGGGCGAGAGATGGGGAGAGAGTGGGGAAGAGAGAGGGAGAGAGAGGAAGGAAGGGATAGAGGGAATAAGGGAGATAGAGGGAGGGAGGGAGGGAGAGAGGAAGTGGGGAGAAAGGAAGGGAGCGAGAGATAGAGATATAGAGGTATAGAGAGGGGAGGTAGGGTGAGAGAGAGAAGGAGGGAGAGAGTGGGATGCGGGCAGGGAGAGAGGGGGAAAGATGGGTAGAGGGGGAATGAGGGAGAGAGAGGGAGGGAGAGAGAGTAAGGGAGGGAGAGAGAGGGGGATAGAGAAGGGAGGTAGGGTGAGAAAGGGGGAGGGAGAGAGTGGGAGGCAGGGATAGAGAAAGAGGGCGAGAGAGACGTGGAGAGGGAAAGGGAGGGAGATAGAGGGAGGGGGGAGAGAGAGGAGGGAGTGAAAGATAGGGAGGGAGAGACAGAAGGAGAGAGAGAGGGAGAGAGAGAGGGGGGAGGTAGGAAGGGAGGGAGAGAGAAAGAAAGAGATTAAGGGAGAGAAAAAGAACGTACGAACGAACGAACAATTTTTATTTTCAAAGGGATAAGAAATGGGCACGCAGGCCCGTCTGACATTCTGCCCGTCTTCTCTATTTCCTCTCATACATTCTTTAATTCAACATCACTTATGAAGCACATCTTTGACAACAAAAGAACAATAAGCATTAAAACGCATGAAAAATAATTAATAATACATGACTCACTAATGCAATGTTTAACATGGGCATTATAAATACCTAAGGAAGGTGTAACGTACCATACATATGGGAATGTTTTTAGGCCATTTATCGTTTGAGATAATTTACCATTATTATTGTATTTGTTGTTGTTGTTGTTGTTTGTTGTTTGTTTTTTGTTTGTGGGGGAATGTAGTCTATACTGAGGTAGTGTTCAATCAGGTTGCGATTGTATGTATAATGATTGGTGGTGTCTTTGATTTCTTGTGGAAACGTGTTCCACAACTGAGCGGCAGAGTATGCTAAGCTTGTTTTATATAAGTCTATCCTAGGTGTAGGGACATGGCGTATATTTAGACGTTCGCTATGTCTTTCGTTATATTTAAACAATGGCTAAGGGTAGCTTGGAGCATTTTGAAATAGGATTTTGTGAATTAGTTTAGCCTTACTAAAAAGTAGGCGTTTGTGAAGTGGCATTAACTGAAGACGTTTATGTAGGTTAGAGAGAGAGAGAGAGAGAGAGAGAGAGAGAGAGAGAGAGAGAGAGAGAGAGAGAGAGAGAGAGAGAGGAGAGAGAGAGAGAGAGAGAGAGAGAGAGATCAAAATCCTTTAAGTGTTTAGGGCCTCTTAAAGTCTTAATCCGGCCCTCCCTACAAGTCTTCCCGAATTAGAATGTTTTATTGATTATTCTCTACATGTTACTTGACTTTGTTTATTGCAATATTGCAGACGTATTCTCCTGCTCAGCATAACATAACTTCGTGTTCTCACTGAATTGCACCATGCTTATCTATTTGTTTTCGCTCTATCAACCTTTCATTCAATTAAACACATTCTGTGTACATTAAAACAGCATCTGTTTTTCTGTGTCTGCCGCTATTAAGGTACCTATATTCTGTAACCTAGAAAATAGGAGTCAGTCAAAAAAAAATGAAAAACAGTGTCATTTACTGCCAATATATTACCTTGTAGTGTATGGCAGGGGCGTCTTGAGCCTAAGGAATTGAGACCGCCTGGCTAGTGCAGTCGCCGCGAACTGTGCAGGTCAGAGTTTTCTTTTTGCCCCCGATAGAAAAAAAAACTTCACATCTTACTGAGGATTCGAACCCGGGTCTCCGAAAGGAGAATCCGGCATTCTATCCACTCGGCCAGCCGCTCCGTAGAGACACATAAATATAAACACAAAACATACAGTTCCCGATGACTCTCATCTCATCTCATCTCATTTCATCTCATCTCATCTCATCTCATCTCATCTCATCTCATAGTGTTCCTCTTGTACCTTGCGGTGTCGAGGTGTAGTATAAACATCGGGAGAGTGCCCGTTTATGGGCCTCATGTATTGATATTCCCATGGACTCTCTTATTCCCTGCGTCCATCGTTTACGTGGTCAGCCTCTTCCTCTGCTTCCATCTGGTCTGTACACCATTACTTATTGTGGTATACTGTTGGTTGGTAACCTAATTGCTTGGCCAACTATACGTTTGAATTCTCATCGAAGCGGATTTTGTTTTATTTGCGTTGGCTTTCAGGTCGACCCAGCCTAAAATGGGTACCAGGGAATGTCCTGGGAAGTAAAGGCGGTCGATGTGATACTGATCATTTCACCCACTGAGTGTCGATTGTTGTATGAAAAATATAGGGCTAGGCATGTAAGCACAATACGTTGTAAGGCACTTACAATGGTCCTTTACTTTAATGCTTAGCCTGTAGCATTTCTATCGCAATGTAATATACGAGTAAATGGTAATATTCTTAAACCAGTGAATCGGTACAATTATCTCGGAACAGTCATAACATTTGAATCAATTCAATTCAATTCAACTGTATTTTAAAAGGGTTACAGATTGGGCACGCAGGCCCGTCTTACATTCGACCCTTCCAATCACTCATCTGTCATTCATCAATAGTGCATGATACATACACATAGGAAAATACAGTGTCAAATGAATGTTGTAAACATAAACAATGCATATTACAATGTTATGAGACACATCCCTCACCCCCCTACACATCCCCCTCCCACCAACTTACACCCCCACCCGCCCACTCACATTCCCATCGACCCACACACGACCCCCACCCACCCATCTCACCCACCCACTCATATCACTCACCCATACACACACACCCTCCACCCACCCACCCACACACACACCCCACACACACACACCCCCACCCACCCCGAAAGTAGCCTTTTGCAAGATGAACAACATCAATCAATCAATCAGTCAATCATATGCCATACCGGAAAGCGTGGGCGGTCATGACTCGCCATTTCACTCGATCACCAGTGTCGTGGATCAGCTCAGTGTTCCTGTCTCGTCCTTGCCATGTGGCCAAACCATCCAGGTATTTTCCGCTTGGTTTCCTCTTGGTCTGTTCCCTTCGATCTTGCCAGTTGTCACCAAGTTCTCCAATCCATTTCTTCTCATAACATGTCCTAAAAATGTTGACTGTCTACGTCTAATTTCTCTAATCAGTTTACGATGTTCATTTGTCTCCTGTAGTACTTGGTCATTGGTTTTTCTGTCTGTCCATGGTATTCTTTGCATTTTCCACAGAAACCACATTTCTGCAGCCATCAGATGTTTTTCATCTTGACTGCTCATTGTCCAAGTTTCACATCCATACAAAAGAACAGGCTCTATGTATCCCCTCAACACTCTTTTTTCTCGTTTCAATTGACATCTTTTTATTGGTCAGAATGTTTTTCATCTTGCTAAATGCTACTTTCGCCATGGCGATTCTTGTTCTAATCTCTTCAAGGCATCTCCCATCAGATGTTATGACTGTTCCAAGATAATTGTACCGATTCACTTGTTGAAGAATATTTCCATTTACTTGTATATTACATTGTGGCACTTCTTTCTTCTTAGTGACGACCATAACCTGAGTCTTCTTACAATTTAATTCTAACCCCAGTTGCTCACTGTGTACAACAACCGCATCTACTAATTGTTGCAGGTCCTGCGCATTGTCTCAAACTAATACTGTATCATCTGCATATCTAATGTTATTGATGTTTCGTCCTCCAATGCTGATTCCATTTATATCCTCTACATTTCTGAAAGTATTTTCACTGTATAGGGAAAAAAGATCTGGAGACATCACACATCCCTGCCTAACACCTCTCTTAATTGGCTGATACTGTCCCACTTCATTATCAATCCTTATTGCAGCTTGTTGTTTCCAATATATGTTTTTTATAAGTCTAATGTCTTTCCCATCAATTTGTAGATCTGCAAGCATATCCACCATGTTGACCTGTCTAACTCTATCAAAAGCCTTTGTGTAGTCAATAAAGCAAAGATGTATATCCTTGTTTACTTCTATAGCACGTTCAATAACTGTTCGCAGCATATACACAGCATTTACTGTACCCTTTCCTTCTACAAACCCACATTGTTCTTCCCCTATTTCAGGTTGTATCTTCTTCCTCACTCTTTGCATGATAATTCTTAGCAAAATCTTTGTGATGTGACTCATTATACTAATTGTTCTATGTTGATCACATTCCAAGGTTCCTGATTTCTTTGGGATTGCAATAAATACAGAGTTACATAATTCAGGAGGTATATCTCCAGTATCATATAATGTGTTCAGCAGTCTGGTGACTTGCTCTAGTCCAAATTCTTCTAAAGCTTTAATCATTTCTGTTGTGATGTTTTCTGCACCGGGGGCCTTGCCAGCTTTCATATGCTTAAGAACATTTCGAACCTCCATCTCCAAAATTGGCGGTCCTTCATTATTAAATCTAATATCATACTGTTCGTCTCTGTTATCATCATAAAGGTGTTTCACATAATCTGTCCATACATGTAGAATCTGGTCTTTTTCCATTATGATTTTGCCATCTTTAGTTTTTAGACACCCTGTTGATGTACTTGTTCTTTTATTAGTAAGTTCCTGAATTCTTGTGTGCACTAATTTGGTATTTTGAATGTTGTGTTGGTTTTCAATTTCTAAGCACTTTTCCTCAAGCCATGCTACTTTTGCCTCCTTACATAATATTCTGACTTGTCTGTGAATTTCTTCATATTTGACAGAATTATTTTTGTTGAGTCTTCTTGTTTCCATGAGGTGTAAAATTTCTTCAGTCATCCAATTCTTATGACCCACCTTCTTTAATTTTGGAATAGTTGTTTCTGCAGCCACATTGATTGAATTATTCAACATTTCCCATTGATAATCCATATCCTGGAATAATATCTCTAGATCAGACAATATTTCAAATCTGTTCTGAACTTCTATGTTGAATTTGTTTTGTATTTCCTTGTCATTACTCAATGTACACAAATCATATTTAGTGTTTCCTGTTATATACTTGACTTTCTTCAACTTTATCCTCAATGTTCCTGTGAGTAATCTGTGGTCACTATAACAATCAGCACTGGGAACTGTTTTTGCTACTGTTAGCGCGTTTCTAAATCTTCTGCTAATGAGAATGTAGTCAATGTGGTTTCTAACCCTGCTATCAGGACTCCTCCATGCCCATAATCTTCTAGGGTGTTGCTTAAACCATGTGTTTCCTACAATCATTTCCTGTTCTTTTGCCCACTCTACTAGTCTGTATCCTCTTTCATTTCTCTCTCCTAAACCATAGTTTCCTACTGTGTATCTATCCCCTTGATTTCCTACTTTTGCATTGAAGTCCCCTATTATGATGTTTATTTCTGAATTTTTACATTTCTTTAAGGCAGACTCTATGTCATTATACAATTCTTCTACACTATCTTCTCTGGATTCTCCTGTTGGGGCATAACTTGAATAATATTTATGCTAGAAGGTCTGCCACTTAATTTAACTAGTGGAACTCTGTCCGACACGGCCCAGTATCCTTGAACAGATTTTGATGTTTTCCGTTCCAAAATAATTGCCACTCCCCTTTGTCGATCTTCACCTCCAGAATAAATAATCTTGAAATCTTCATCTATCTTGATGCCTGCTCCTGTCCATCTCTTTTATCACATACCTAATATATTAATTTTTTCCCTTCCAATTTATTGTTTTATGTTCTCTAATTTTTCGTCGTCGTTTAACGTCCTAACGTTCCATGTTGCTAATTTTAAGGTCTCTGTCCTTGTCTTGCGATGATCAGTCTTTAAGCGAATCATGATGTACTAGGCACTTTTAAAGAGGTAGTTTGCCGTTGCTTTCCTCTATGGCAGTGACCATACTTGTCGGAGACCGCAGCCATTGACTCAAGAAGAGCTCCTCTGCCTGCCGTCGTAAACTCGAGACCATGACCAACAAATATCTGCACTCAAAATTTCATCCACCACCTGCCTTCCGTGGCTTCTTTTGAAGACCTCCAATAAAAGAACACAAAATAACATCACATAATCCACAGGACAACACTATTCACAGGAAATCCATAGGAAATCACACGAAATCCAAAGGAAAACACTAAATAGCGTCCCCCCCCCCCCCCCCCGAAAAGTACGCGTCATTTTTTCGCCATTGTATCGGACAACATACTTACCAATAAACAGATGCCATTTGCAACGATAAAAATAGTATTGAGGTGCTACATAGAATGTGTACTTTTATTTGGGATGAAGCGTGGACAATGAGCAGACAAGCTGAAAAACATGACGGCTGTGGAAATGTGGTTTCCAAGGAAAATGCAAAGAATACCACGGACAGTGAGAAAAACCAAAAACGAAGTCCTACAAGAAACGAATGAAAATCGTAAACTGATTATATAAATTAGACGTAGACAGTCACAATTTATAGGTCACGTTATGAGAAGAAATAAATTGGAGAACTTGAAGACAACTGGCAAGATCGAGGGGAAGAGAACAAGGGGAAGGCAGACAAGTAAATGCCTGTATAGCTTAGCCATGTGGCATAGTCGAGCCAAGAACACTGAGATGATCCACGACTCTAGTGATCAAATGAGATGGCGAAACATAACCGCCCACGCTTATCGGCATGGCACGTGATGAATGAATTCTCAGTCAAGTTTTGAAACGGAGTTGATATATTCATCCTTCAGTTGTATTATGTGTAGGATTACTTGCAGCGTGATATGTGTGTCACCTTCTTCTAAAGTCGTCAGCTTTACTGTAACTTCTTCTTCTTCTGCGTTCATCCGGAGTTTTTTTTTCCGGACGTGATTGCGTTGTGCCTGTTTACAGCAGAGCTGTGTTCTTGCGCCGTTAGGCCGACACATCCGACTTCTGCGGGCATTTGTTGACCGGGTTAACCTTCTCGGGTTACTGTAACTGATCTAATATCTTTAAGGTGTAGAGAGGCTCCATGGTGATGTTGTTAGGTTCACGAGTGCGATTTTCTCCGTGACTCCGGGAGCGGGGGGTGGGGGGGGGGGGTGTTCGCTGGAGCTACGGAGTTCGTGTTTTGTGCGACGCTCTAGGCAGGCTTCTAGGCAGGTTTCTAGGCAGGCTTCTAGGCAGGCTTCTAGGCAGGCTTCTAGGCAGGCTTCTAGGCAAGCTGCGCTGCTGAAAGAGACCGAGCTATATACCCATCTGTGCAATGAACTCAATTTTCTTGTCTCAAAATATAAATTGTTTATATTTAGTTTATGTTTACATCACCCATCTTACAATGGTCTCTTTTTTCCATTGTTAATGTAACATATATGGATAACTAGTGTGCGAAAGATGAGTGACAGGAAGTGCTAATATTTGACCCTTTGAAAATAAAGTTTCTTCGTTCGTTCGTGCATTCGTTCGTTCGTGTGTGCTTTCGCTCATTCGTGCGCACATTCGTTCGTTCTTACTTTAGTAGTTTTGTTCGTGCGTGCGTTCGTTCCTTCGTTCGTTCGTTCGTTCCTGCGTTCGTCTTTAAACCCCCTTATTTGAGAGCGTCAGAATGGTCGCTGCATACATCCGATACGTTTGTTTGAAATTCGTTAAGACTCTGGATTATAGAGGTATTCTAGCCTGGACGTTACATGACGACACGTGATCTTGTGATCAGAGTTACACCAGCCAAATCTACATGTCCCTAGTAAATGTACGCCACCCAGTCTATGATGCAGGTCGTACTATATGTCAGTCTTGAACGACATGAATTACATAGCGCAGACATTATGAGTGATATGTTGTGCAGGAGTGAGCGCAGTTCACGGACTAACGAGAATTTTACAGGCTGACCAAATTAACATCAATCCTGCTGTGTGGAACTAGTTAAGGACTCAAAAACCAAACGGCCTAGTTCATCAAGAGAGATCTCCTGGCGGTGTAATTATCATAGAAAGGGATCGCAAGAAGAATAAGAAGAAAAAGACGGAGAAGGAGGAGAAGAAGAAGAGGAAGAATGAGGAGGGGCACGAAGAGGGATAGAACAAAGAGCTGGAGAAGAAGGTGGAAAATGAAAAGAAGAAGAAGAAGAAGTAGAAGTAGAAGAAGGAGGAGATAGGAAATGAGAACGAGTAAGACGAGGAGATGGAGAGGAAGAGGAAGGAGATCGTTGGGAGGGGGCAAAGAAGGAGGAGTAAGACGTGTAGGTAGAGGAGAAGAAGAATTAGCGGAAGGTGGAGAAGGAGATGAATAAAGAAGAAGAAGAAGAAGAAGAAGAAGAAGAAGAAGAAGAAGAAGAAGAAGAAGAAGAAGAAGAAGAAGAAGAAGAAGAAGAAGAAGAACAACAACAACAACAACAACAACAACAACAACAACAACAACAACAACAACATCAACAACAACAGCAGCAAGAACAATAACAACAGCAACAACATTATCAACGGATTTATTACAAACTACCATGGTGGTTGGAGTGGCCGGAGGATGTGCTGAAACTTTCTCTGGTGACAGAGGCGTTGAGGGTTCATTCCACACGCCGGTCAGCTGGACATAAGTGTTGACGTCTCGTCCTTGACTTGCGGAACGTACATTACAAGTGCCTCAGATGTAGGAGTGGGTTCGCGTGATCTCGACAGTAGGGAAAGGTAACCCTCACGGAAAATCAGTCCAATGCGCTCATTAGTAATAGCATAATAGCACATGTTTAGACTACGCCGGAGTTCTAAGCGAGCGAATGCAACCAATAAAGAAATAGATAAATAAATAGCGCACTGATCTCAGAGAAACATATTTTTGTGCGTAAAGTATTGCATTGTTTTTTACAAGTAAAGTGTTTTCACATGTTATAAGATTGTAATGGAATTATGGTGTTAGAACCAAATTCTCAGTGTACGAAAATCGAAATGGGGGTATTGTGATAAGATTTACAGACATGAAATACAGAACCCTAGGTCTTGTAGCGTATTGATTCTATAATGTTAGCTCCCTATTTTCTGAGACTAAACGGCATTCCATTGGTGATGTGGATAATATTACGCCGGCAGGTTAACGTAGTCTAACATGGGTACCATAAAATGTCTTAGAATGTAAAGGCATCCGGCTTGTTACTGACCACATCACGCACCGAGCGCTGATTGGTCTATAATATATGGGTCTAGCACCATATTCCCAATGCGCCTGAAGTCGTTTAGAGGCGGCCTATAACTTTATATGCAGGGTTTATGTTTAAAGACTGTGCAGTGTTTGAAAATATTGCCGGTCTAAGTTTTGTATTTACTTATTATGTTGCATGAACTTTACAGAGGGTGAATACGAAACTTACAGAAGAAGGATTGTCTTCATTCATTCAGTAGCATGTCCTTTACAGAACCTCGCTCCCATAACAACCCTCCGGAAAACTTCTCGATCACAAGCAAGATGTCCCGCGTCTGATACACCCATCTGGAGATCATCCGCCACATCCTGCACCCATCTTCTCTTTGGCCTTCCTCTTCCTCTCTTCCCAGGCATATACCCTTCCATTATTGTTCTCTCCAAACTGTCGTGACGTTTCAAGTGACCAAAATACTTCAATTTTCTTTGTTTTATCGTCTTCAATAGCCATCCCTCCTCAATATTCAACTCTTGAAGTATGGATGCATTTGTTCTTTTCTTTACCCAAGATATTCTTAGAACTCGTCTATAACATTTATATTCAAAGGCATGTATGCGCTGTTCAGCTTGTTTAGTAAGTGTCCATGTCTCACAGGCGTATGTTGCAATGGGAAAGATGCATGCTCTTAAAAATCTAATTTTTGTAGTTCTGTCTGTCCCACACCATAATTTATTCATCTGTTTTAGTCTTTGAAGAGCAATGGATAGTCGCCGTTTTATTTCTTTCATTGTGTCACCATTATTCGTAATCAATGACCCAAGATATTCAAAATTTTCCACCACCTCCAATTTTCCCCCATTAATGTATATTTCTTTCTCCATAGTAGTTTTATCTGTATGCATTATCTTAGTTTTTGCTATGTTAAGATATAAGTTGTGATTTTCACTATTCAATTGTGTTGAGGCTATAAGGTTTTCTATGCCATTCTGTGTTGTGGATAGTAATACTGTATCATCAGCATATCGAATCTCTGGTATGTCATGACCGCCGATATTTAGGGCATCATATGGCTCCCTGTTTATATCATCTCTTACATTTCTCATTATATTTTCGGCATACAGGTTAAACAAATAGGGTGACAGCACGCAGCCCTGACGGACTCCTTGCTTGATGTCAAACCAATCTGATGTCTCGCCATCTATTCTAACTGCTGCTTGTTGGTCCAGATATAGCATTTTTATGAGATGTACTACACGTGAAGGAAAGCCCATATTCCTCATGATTTCCCAAAGTTTCTGATGCTGTACACAGTCAAATGCCTTTGAATAATCCACAAAACATGAGAATAGGTTTACATTAAATTCTCTGCACTTCTCTATTATTAAACGCATGTTGAATATGTGATCTCTTGTTCCTCTTCCTTGTCTAAATCCAGCTTGAACTACGTTAATCTCTTCTTCCATTTTCTTACTAAGTCGTCGCATTATGACTTTTAGTAGAATTTTACTTGCATGACTTATCAGGGCAACAGTTCTATAGTTGGTGCATAATTTCAGGTTGCCCTTTTTTGGTATTGGAATGAAGATAGTTCTCTTCCAATCTTTTGGCCATATACCATATTTCCAAATCTTTGTACATAATGCATGATATATGTGTATGCTTTCTTCTCCTCCTGCTTTAATTAGTTCAGCTGGTATCTCATCACATCCAGGTGCTTTACCATTCTTCAGGTTCCTTATAGCCCAAGCAATTTCATCTAATGAGGGTTCAGGTTCTGTCTCTGCTGTCATTGGCTCATGTATCTCATTCATATCCTCACTGTCACTCATATCATACATTCCACTGCAGTACTCCTGCCATCTTTCTAGAATTTGTCTAGATTCTGTTAAGGTATTTCCCATCTTGTCACAGATAACATTCAATTGAGGTTGAACATTTCTTGTCAATAACTTCATTTCCTTGAACATTTCATAATCTCTTCCAGCCTTATGATATTGCTCTATTCTGGTACAGCTATCTTGTATATATTGATTTTTGTCCTTTCTTGTGTTCTTTCTTATTTCTCGAGTTAAAGATTTATACTTCATCCTGCTATCGGATTCATCTCCTTTCTGTTTCAGCTCCCTTCGTTGTTTTATTAATTCTAACGTGTCTGATGTAATCCATGGCTTACGTTGCGTTTTCTTGGTCGGAATGAAATCTTTGGCTGCAGTTATCAAGATATCTCTAGCTTGTACTGCCAGTTCATCAGGTGTCATTTCTTCTTGTACAGACATCAAGACCCCAAAGCGATTCCTAACTTCTATGTTGTATGCGTCCGGTATTTGTGTGAGATCAAAACGAAGTGGCCTTGGTCCTCGGGTAAGCTTTTTGAGTTTTAATTTCAGATCTGCTTCTAATAACTGATGATCTGTATCACAGTCTGCACTTCGTAGGGTTTTTGCAGATGTTATGCTTGATCTCCATCTTCTTTGTATTAAAATATAATCTATCTGATTTTTGGTAAAACTGTCTGGAGACTTCCATGTGAAGAGTCTTCTTGGATGTTGTTTAAAAAGTGTGTTGGCTATCGTTAACTCATTTTCTGTGCAAAATTCAATTAATTTGTCACCTGCATCATTTCTATTTCCTAATCCAAATTTTCCTAAAATGTGTCTCTCATTTTCAGCTCTTCCTGCACCCACTTTAGCATTAAAATCTCCCATTATTATTGCTATATCATTATGACCAATCTTATTTAATGTGTCTTGTAGTGTGTTGTAAAAATCTTCAATTTCGTCCTCCTCTGCTGTTGAAGTAGGTGCATATATCTGTATGAGAGTTGTGTTTTTTGGACGGCCTTTAAGTCTAATAGTGAGGATTCTATCACTAACTGGATTATATCCCATTAAAGCTTTTGCAGTTGTCTTATCTAAACAAAATGCCACTCCACTCTGGCCTCCGACATCTCTACCAGAATAAATGAAAATACTTCCATTTTCAGTTGTGAAATGTCCCTTGCCGCTCCAGCGATGTTCACTAATTCCTAAAATGTGAATGTTTAACCTCTCAATCTCATCACACACTACTTTAAGCTTTCCCTCATACAAACTTCTCACATTCCACGTTGCCATTCTCACTCTGTTTCTTAGTCTGACACAGGGAATTTCCTTGGTAACACAGTCAGGATTAACTCCGTCATCACGATTACTAGTACTGGTCCCTGCGTCACACTCTTCCCCAGTGTTATCTGATCTGCCTGGCCTGGGGGTCTCGCCACCAGATCTCTTTCTTATTATGTTTTCTTTCATGGTTGTTATGGTTTCTTGGCAAGTTTTGCAGAAGGTAGTTTGCCGTTGCTTTCCTTCTGGGCAGTGACTGTACTAGTCGGTGGCCATAGCCATTGTCTCTACTGATGAGATCATCTGCCTATCGCCGCAGAGTGCAAGACCATAACCAACAACAAACTGTCGGCTGCTCTCACACTCCATCCACCACCTGCTTCCATGGCTTCACGTAACCCTGATCGGGGGGCTAAACGGGTACTCCACCTTGCCCAAGGGTGTCCCGTAGACTAACGGAGGAAAGGAGGCGTCTTACATCTCCTTTGATAGGGGATACCCCTACCCCGCTAAGGATTGTCTAGTTATACTATAATCAGGTTTCCTAAATGTGTGTCCTCCCCACCGCCAGTATCTTTGCCTCACATCTTGGTTCACTGGAGTCTGTGTAGCTCTCACTCTAATTCCGCATTGGTGCTGCTGTCATACCATTTTTGTCATTCAAATCTGCGCTGGCACCGGGTAATGAAGTTTTCTTGTTTAGTGGTAATTGCTTTAGCCGTTCGCCATGATTTTGATCCATACAGCATTACTGATTTAACATCGCCATCATCATCATTGTCTTCCTCTTTTACCGTCAATGGCAGTTAGGAGGAATAGTTGACAATCCAGCGTTCGTTGCGCAACACTGCACAGTGGCATTCTTTGTGATTATACAATGTCTTTGTTGTTGTCAATCCATTTCTTCTCGGGCGCGTCGTCTTTCTCTCGTATCATATCTTTTTTTGGTGTAGCGCCAATCAATGAGGTTGCATGTTAACAAGATGGCTGAACATTTGAACCCCTACTTTTCAGTGCTGGTGGCATATGCTCTTGGTCTCAGTGTCTGTGTGATACCATTATTTCTTATTAAGTATATGCTAGTTACGTCGACAGCTCATCTCAGACATCTCATCTCGCAGGTGTTGATTTTGCTTACGTGTGATTTGGATAATGGTCATGCTTGATATGTGTAGCGTAGGGCTGGTGTGAATATGTTACTTATTATCTGTCATTTTTCGGACATAAGTATATTGAGAGGTTTTCAATATCAGTATCAGTTAATATATAAGCGTACTTGCTTTAATACATCTGATTTCGATTTCCAGGTTCATTCGGTCATCTTATACAGTGTGGCAAGTTTGGTGGGGATGACTGCAAAGAAACCACTACACTGATCAAAGATGATCTCCTAACTATTCCCCGTTGAAATGTTCTGCGTCCCCTTAGGACTTGATACATTTATATCTTGACTATTAGTATTAATTGTCTCGAAACAGTGACAAGTCATGATAGAAGTGAGCAATTAGAAAAAGTATTTTAATTAAGGCACTTGCTCAAAGATAATAAAATACAGAAACAAATACAACCTGAAACAGGTTGCTATGGTAAAGTAGCCCTGGAGGATGACATGAGCTGGACCAGTGAGTCTATTCATCACTGACAACAGAGAAATCAAAAACTGTCTTTGGTCCGTTTGAGTCAGGAGGACCGACTAGGATCACCTGGTGTAATTTACGGCTTCTCCCTTGATGAAAATGAGAACACTTGGAAACTGGCATCAAGTCTACTATGTTTATATCAATCTGGAACTCAACTGGACTTCAGCTGGACATTCATGTCATTGCTGTCTGCTTTGCTGAATATCATTGTTCCACAGATTCACTTTCTTGACAATTGAGTCTGGTTCATTAATAAGTAAAAGATCTCCTTTCCTGAAGGTAGGTCGTGAAAGGTTTGGAAAGAGCATGACAGTCAGTTAACGAACACTCTGCCTCTTCAAGATGCTAGTCGTACCCATCTCCAACTTCGGGTGAGACATACTGTTGTAATAATAATAGCACAACTTGACTTTTGAGGATGAACTGGGGTGTCCCTGTTACCTAGTTTCAGGAATCTTCATCTTCGTTGACTCCCTATCTAGCTTCATTTTAAAGTTCTTGGTTAAAAACTTCTCAAAAATGGGCAACTTTCGTATGGAGAAAAAAAAAAAAACACTTTCTTTGAAATCAGCTGTAGATCAGTGTCTGTTAATTGAACACAGGCGCATTACATACGGCTGCTCCAAAAGCGTGTGTCTTCTCCTTCGAAGTGATTGATTGATTGATTGATTGATTGATTGATTGATTGATTGATTGATTTAGGAACCGACATCACAGCATTCGGGGCATTCCCATAAGAGCTCCACCCCCATCCTCAGCAGCCAGCGAAGACTTCTAACACCAATAATACCAGTAGCAATCTGATTATATGTCCGTCTCGCCTTTCCTCTCAGCGTCGAGTGTCGACTAGATCCCCTCGTCACTCCTCGCTGTCTTATTCTTGCCATTCTTGGTTATTCAATTGCTCCTCCGAGGTGTACAAGTGCTCCCACAAGGTCGCAACCACGTCTGCCTTGTCATGTATCAATACTCCACCAAGTTTTGCAGAGTCAGTCAATCTGTCCGCCTGTTCATTCCTCAGCACACCGGCATGCCCGGAGAAAAGATCCAGGCAATGCTTACCACCCATGACCTCCGAAGCGAAGCAAGCCACTCTGCCCGAAGCTTGCTTGTCCTCACCTTCCTCAGCATGCTTTCTGAGTCAGTTACAATCACAATGTGTGTATGTATCGTGTTCTCTATCCAGCGGAAAGCTGCATTGACCGCCTCCACCTCCATTCTTAAGCTAGATGCTGTGTTATCATACGCCAGGCTCTCTTGCACCAAATGCCGACCATTAGCTTTTGCCAAGAACCCCCAGGCACTTCTCCCACCCCCAACACCGACCTATCTGTGTAGATAATCACAGCACCCGAGCGAGCATTATCCTGAATTAGTTGCTGGATTTCCACTTCCGGGGCCCCTGCTGGCCACTCTCTGCACTCCCGGCTCAATGTGATTATAACTCTGCACAAGTCTGACTGCTCCGCTGGCACTCTGGCCCACTCCTCTCCTCGACTAATGTTCTCCAAGATGCACACCTGTTTGATCGTATCCTCCGCCTGAGCCATCCATGATTTCCCTCTTATTAGTCGCTGACCCTTAACTGCGCCCAGCGCCGCATGCAACGGGTGATCTGTGTCTGCAGCTATTCTGAGGTTTGCCTTCGCCTGCATCACCTTGAGCCTACCAGCAACAGTGGGCAGACCAAGGATGTATAACGCATACACACTACTGGGGTGTCTCTGGTGCAACCAAGAATGACCCGCATAACTTAGTTCTGTATGCGCTCTAATTTCACCAGCTGACTATTTGAGACAGTGAGCAGACCTAATCCATAATCAATCACTGAGAGGATCAAGAGCTGGTATAGTGTGATAAGCATTCTCTGCTCTGTGTCCATTGCAGCCATAGTTTGAGGTGATTGATAAATGTGCTAACTCTCTAACCGGAGAATAGTTACAAGGTTTCTAAAAATTCACCCTGGCGTATATTCGCCGGAACAAAGTGAGAAGTTTCTTTCGCACGCATTTAGGATAGAAATTCAAACCATTGAGTATAGAACTCTCGAGAAACAGTGAATTAATGTTACGGAATTCGTGTCTCACTGGGGTGTACAGAATTAAAACTTCGTGAGCACGTAGAAATTCCCTACGCAGATTCTCGGATTCCCAATGTCACAATTCTCGACGTGGGTGGTAATAAGATTGGGGACGGGTTGGCAGCTGATAACTTACTTGTGTTTTGTTGCAGTGATCATACTACTTAGATATTTACATTATTTAATTTGCTTCAGAGATATACTATTTATTTGTCCATCCTAAAGTGGATTGCCGGCTTCCTGGCCAAGAGGTTAGCGACTTTTCTCCGTAATCTCGTATATTCTCGTAAGTAACGTGACGACGGCGAGAATCAGCAGTGATTCGAATCGCGTCGGTAACTTATGGGGTATGAGAGCCGACCGCTCAGAAAGCAATGTCAAACTACTGAGCGTAATCTTGCCAAGAAATCAACAATCAGCTGAAAGATGCTGATGTTGACAGCAATGTCCTGTAACGTATATGTAAACATTTTTTTTTTTTAAAGTGGATTAGCTGCTCAACGGAGAGAGACCAAACTATACTGGGTAAAACCCGATGCAACGAAAAGGGTCCTTTCGCCCTTTAACCCCTTTTTATCGCATTATGGTATACATACTTCCACGATGGTCCCACTTGGTTCGAGCACTACGAGGAAACCATATTTTGTGGTATCTAGCAATCAGTTGAGACACTTCTAGAGGTATCAGAACAGTTTCCACTGGGCAATGAGTTGGAGTCTATTAACAATAGAATACTTAAATCTCTCGGAGGAGGCTTGACCAGCCTAAGAATATTCCCAGCCAGCCGTTATATAAGCGTTGCGGAATCATGACATAATCACAATGTAAAATGTCTCTCTTTTGACGTAACGTTCCAACACCAGTCTTGCAAAAGCTGCTAGTTTCTAATCTTGAAAGAGAAAACGACAGCGCTTCAACGAAGCACCAGTTGAGAAGGTACTTGTCACGTGAGAAGACGTATCTCTACACGAACCGCACTGCAAGCCTTTTCCATCCCTAAAGGAGCTGATCGCCAAACTATCAACCTAAAGAGCTGAAACTCGGTCTCCAACCAAAAGAGCTGATGGCCAAACCATTAACCTTTAGACTTGAAACTCGGTCTCCAACCAAAAGAGCTGATCACCAAACCATCAACCTTTAGACTTGAAACTCGGTCTCCAAGAGGATTCACCAACCAACCAGCCAACCTGTGTGCAGTCAAAGTAGTCTTAAAATCACCAATCCAACATACTTTACCACAAATAGCACATACCCCAGTTTTATACCAGAAAACATGTACTATAGGACATTGCAAAGAAAAAAAAAAAAAAGGCAAGAAAACATTACCACAGGACACGTACGAAACTGAGCCAAAATCTCCCTGCTCACTTCCCAAAATCCGACTAATCAACAAGGCAGACCTATGTATATATTCTAGTCAAATGAAACACCAGGAATTCTAACAAGATAATGATATTTGGAAGGCTCGAGACCACGGAGACGTCTGTGATAATGCAATTTGTCTGTCCCTGTTGCACGGTTCGGCTTCAGCTTTCCAAGGCCAGAAAAGTACATGTAGATGTAACTTTGTTTCCTCATTTGTATTCTTTTACTGTTAAAAGTTGGTTACAAATTCCTTACATGACGTAGCAGTAAACCCCAGCATGTTTAGCTGTATGTGATTTCTTGGCAAGTTTACGTTCAGTAGTGTGACATTGCTTTCTGAACCATGTATTTTTTTTAAAACCAACTAACGCAAAACGGTCTGCTTCCAAATCGCCCACAGCTGTGTTTCAACCGCGGTATATCGGATTACGAATTCCGACCGTAATCCCATCGCTACTCTTTTGCAGTAGCAAATGTTAATATGAGTATGCTTGCCTTCCGCCTCGATGGTAATATGTTCGATTCCCCCAACAACTGTAGAGCTGGTTCATGGATCCGGGCAGCCAAGCCGACTCTGCATAAAATGGATACCATGATACTCTCATGGAAGTAAACGCTGCCGATATAATTCTGACCACATCACAGGTTGAGTGCTGATCGGTCTACAAATAGACATTAGCACCATATACCTTGTTATGCATTAATGCGTGAAAAGGATCCCGTTGTGTTTTACTTATCGACTGTCAATACACTGGAGTTTCGGCAACATTGTGGCAAAACCGATTAAATGACGGCCCAGTGGCCATGTGTTCGAGTATAACTATGTGGCAGCTGCAATTTGAGGCAGTTCACATCTGTAGCTTGCTTTCACAACTATGCATTTTCTTATCTGTCTCGAACCCAACGATTTGCTATAAAATAAAACAACAGAACTGTCCACATCATTAATGCTTCTTTGTTCTAGTTGGTTGTAACTGCAGTGTTTGTAGGATCCTGCTTTATATTGGGCTTTTTGTAGTTCTTGTCTTTCTTGTGATTGTTTGACTAATGGATTGATTGCATAATATCACTTTATAGTTCACCCTTTGTATTGCTTGTTTTCCTTGTTGATGTATTGATTGCATGTAATGTCTCACTTTAAAGTTGGTCACTTTTAGTTCTAGTATTCCTTGTTGATGGAATGACTGATTAATTGTAGTATCCGACGTTAATATTTGTATCTTATTGGTATTGAATTTCTTGATAATTGACTGAATGATTATAGAATCTTACTTTATAGTTTGCTGAATGGAGGTATTGTATTCCTTGTTGAATGATCTGTTATTTGTAGTCTCACACTTTACAGATGGTCAGTCGTAAGTCATGTATCCCTTCTTGATTAATTGTTTATAGTGTCTCACTTTATAGGTGGCCCTTTGTATTTCTTGTATTCCTTGTTGATTTATTGCAGTATTTAACTTTATAGTTGGCCCTTTATAGGTCTTGTGTTCCGTTTTGAATTATTGATGACTTGTTTCTAGAATCTCACTTCATAGTTTGCCTTTTGTAGTTCTCGAATTCATTGTGGTTAAATTGTGCCCCACTTTATAGTTGGACAGACCAGAACAGGTCATTCTTCTGCGCCTCAGAACAGGACACAATAGATTACGCAACCACTTGTATACAAAATTCAAGATGTGCACATGTGGTTTGGCGTCGCAGACAGCAGAGCACATACTCCAGGATTGCCCAAACTACAACATATCCAGGCGAACCTTCTGGCCTAGAGAGACAACAGTGGAAGATAAACTCTATGGACCGCTGAATGAACTAAATAAGACTGTTAGATTCATACAAGAGACGACATTGCAGTTGTAGACATGTTTCAGGCGAACGAAAGAAGAAGAAGAAGATAGTTGGCTCGTTGTTTTGTTTGTGTTCCTTGTTGATCGAATGCTAGATTGCTTGATTGAGTGGAATCACCAGCGTTTACTAGCTTGGAAGGTTCGGCTTTATTTGACAGAAGACTTAACATAGCTGCAACAAGACACATGAGTCCATTATCCAGATGCCACGAACACTGCAGAGCAAATAAGTATCCATCGATACAAAAAGAGTGGGATCGTTAACGAGGTTGATAGAGCGTTCAGCTGATAATGTAATGTGTGCGCTTGGATGCAGGTTCCATACCTACTCTCGTCGTCTCGCTAAGTGAGGAACACTGTGGCTGGCTATTCCTTGGTGTATTCAGACTACAGCATGTGATGATTCTATCGCATCACAGAACCATTGGACGGTGCTTTGGGAAATTACTATTATTATTAGAAACAAAAACAGCATTGTTTAATACTATAAACATACCAATACTTAGCTACTAATACCAGAGCTAAGCAATAATACGAGGGTAAGTTAATAAGTAAGTCACAAATGGCTGTAGAAAAATGACTAAAGATGATAACAACTTGAAACCAGTTTATTTTTAAAGATGCACTGTCGCTTTATTTCTCAACAAAATGTCCACCAACATTGATGCTCTTATCCCATCGTTTTGTCAGTCCTCCCAAACCGGCTCTTCTGTGACAGCTGAGTTGAGTTGAGTTAAGAACCGACATCACTGCACTCAGGACATTCCCATACGTGCTCCGTCCCCTCGTTCAACAGCCAGCGAAGAGTCAAAATACTAATCGTTCCCACTGCTATCTGATTAAACGTTCTCCTGGTCTTCCCTCTCAGTTTTGAGATTCTTCCAGAACCCCTGCCGATCCCCCGCAATCTCATTTTATCCACATATGGGTTCTCAGTCTGTTCCTCCGCCTTCTCCACCTGGTCTCACAATCGCACGACTACCTCCCCCTTGTCCATAGGCAAACTACCACCAAGAGGTGCATTCCCTGCTAGCCTATCAGCTTCTGTGATAGACTCTTCACGACCAGGTCAGGTACACCGAGTAGTGACCAAGATCATTTTCTTCTTACAGCAATCTAAGCACCCTACAGGCCCTGGCCTGCTTGCAATGAACACAGTCGTGACAACATCGAAAAATGATATATTTGCTCTTTTCTTTTTCAGAATGTATTTACACACCCACCCACCCACCCACCCACCCACACACATACACACACACACACACACACACACACACACACAAAGGTTTTCAACTGAATCCCCCAAATAGCTGTAACATGCTGACTATTCATTATCATCATCTGGCGGCTGGCCGTGTGTCGATTTGGGGGGGGGGGGGGGTATATGTTCTATTGGGAGATCGATGGTATGAGAAGAAATGTTGACAGCAGACAGTGACGCATCAACCCGCCTGAGAACGGTGTTATTTGACACCATATGTGGCAGTAGAAGTTGTGAACACAGACAGTAAGAAAAAGACGCATTAACAAAGAGTAGAACGTTGCTACCGCTCCAATCGTTCTCCATAATTTTCGTTCCGACTGCTATAGTGATCATACAGGTCGGTGACCGTAGCCATTGTCTCTAAAAAGAGATGCTATGCATGCCGTTGAGAATTTGATACCATAACCATCCGACTGGTAGTTGTTGGTTATGGTCTCAAATGCTCGCCAATATAGCCAACAACTACCAGTCGGCTGCTCTCAAATTAGTACCACTACTGGCTCCCCTAGTTTCACGTTACCGTAATTGGTACAGGGGGTGTTAAACGGATATTCCATCTTGCCCAAGAGTGTCCTGTAGGCTAGATGTAGGAAAGGAGGTGATGTACTTCCCATTGATAGGGGATATACTCTAACCCGCTATTCCTGCTGATGACCAATGCATCTGTTGTTCTTTCCTACCTGTGTTCAAAACTACAACTGCCATATGTGATATCAAATAATAAAGATCTTAGTAGGCTGGTTTCATCACTGTCTCTTGCCGTCCTTTCTTTTTCTGCCTTTTATCTCCTAATGGTGCAGAAGCCTCCCCCCCCCCCCCCCCCCAAAAAAAAAAAGAAATTATCCCGCCAAACATCCTATCATTTGTAATGTCCTGCAGCTTTTTCCATTCCCTATAAATTATCATCTCTGTCTCTTGTTCTTTTCTTCGTGAGGTTGTAGATCTCCGTCTGTTTCTTTTGCCCTGTGAGTTCCAGAAAATGGACTGTCTAGTTCAGTGGTTCTCAACCGGTGGGGGAATTCCCCCCCTCCCCCGGGGGGGGGGGGGCTATTAGGGTTTCCAGGGGAGGGATTAAGATTATTTCAAGATCGCGTTAATACAAGAACCGGTTACTTGATATTGTTTACCCCTTAATAATTTACGGTTCTGTACGTCTCACCCTTCTGAAATTCATTTTATAACGTAAGTAGACCCGCAAATCACGTTTTATACAGACTTCTAGACTTGTTTTTGTATGTGCTATTAAATTTAGCTTCCATTATTACATATACTGTGGGCGGGGGAGGGTGGGGATTTTAGGGAGGAAATACGAAGGGGGGGGGGGGGGGGGATGACGGTCTGAAAATATTGTGAAGGGGGGAATGACGGTCTGGTAATATTGTGAATGGGGGGCACGGGCCAAAAAAGATTGAGAACCACTTGTCTAGTAAATTATTGCATGGTTTTCTCAGCGTCGTTTCCTCACGTCTGCATTTGTTAGAATCTATTTAGGTCTCTCTTTAAGTTTCGTATTAGTGATTATGTCTAACTATGTTACTCCTTAATAGTTTCTAACCATTTTAGTCCTATATTATGTCTAACCAATTTAGTCCTATTCTCCGCAGGCATAAGGTAATTAATCTCAATAGTTTTCATAATAATAATCCATCCATCCATCATGTACTATGCCGAAAAGCGTGGGCGGTCATGTTTTGTCATCTCACTCGATCACCAGAGTCGTTGGTCAGCTCCGTATTTCTGTCTCGACCATGCCACGTGGCTAAGTCATGAAGTTATTTACTTCTCGGTCTTCCCCTTGGTCTCTTCCCTTCAATCTTGCCAGTTGTCACCATGTTCTCCAATTTATTTCTTCTCATAACATGCTCAAAAAATTTTGACTGTCTACGTCCAAATTCTCTAATCAGTTTACGATCTTCATTTTTTTTTTTTTTTTTGAAGGACTTGTTCATTGGTTTTTCTGTCTGTCCATGGTATTCTTTGCATTTTCCTCAGAAACCACATTTCCACAGCCTTCAGATGTTATTCAGCTTGACTGCTCATTGTCCAAGTTTCACATCCATACACAAGTACAGGCTCTATGTATCACCTCATTACTATATTTCTCGTTTCAATTGACATCTTTTTATTGGTCAGTATGTTTTTTTCATATTGTTAAAGGCTACTTTCGCATGGCGATTCTTGTTCCAGTCTCTTCAAGGCATCTCCTATCAGATGTTATTACTGTTTCGAGATAATTGTACCTATTCATTTGTTGAAGAATATTCTCATTTACTTGTATATTGCATTGTGGTATTTCGTTCTTCCTAGTAACGACCATAATCTGTGTCATTTTACAATTTAATTATAACGCTAGTTGTTCCCTAACTGTATGCATCAACTGTATCTACTAAATGTTGCAGGTTCTGTTCATTGTCTGCAATCAAGACTGTATCGTCTGCATATCTAAAATTATTGATGTATCGTCCCCCAATGATGATTCCTTCCATACCTTCTATATTTCTGAAAATATTTTCACTGTACATGGAAAAGAGATCGGAGACATTACATATCCCTGTCCTACGCCTCTCTTAATAGGCTGATATTTACCTACATCATTAACAATTCTTAATGCAGCTTGTTGTTTCCAATATATGACTCTTTTTACAAGTCTAAGGTCTTTTCCATTAATTTGTAGATCTTCAAGCATCCTTATCATGTCGACATGTCTCACTTTATCGAAAGCCTTTGTGTAGTCAATAAAGCAAAGGTGTAGATCTGTTTACTTCTATAGAACGTTCAATTACTGTTCTCAGTATATACACAGCATTTACTGTACCCTTGCCTTCTACAACCAACAATAATAGTTCACTATGTTTCTAATGCATCAGCAATAGTGATTTACCGGTACATTGGTTAAGTGTAGTACTAGTTTTTATTCCTGTTGACTTCTATAACGTCCCTAGGGCTATGAAGGCTCCTCTTGTCTTTTGTAATTGTATTTAAATATCTCTATGTTTTCACTCGTCTTTGTCTAGATTGCTATATAAATGTGTGTATGAATTCAGTTCTTCAACTGAGGTTAAACCAGAGGAGATCGGGTTATCAATACCTCAGCTTATTCTCATATTATTATATCAGTACACAGTAACCTTTTATTTTCGACGTGATGTATGTGTCTATTGTTCATCTCTGATGTCCCGATCTTGAGTACCATTAAAACAAAGGTTTAAAAGGCAAGACTTGGTTGCACCGGGTTTTATCCAATATGGCACTGTCTCTTTCCGCAAGGGAGATCTGGCGAAAGCGTCGTACAGAATACGAACTCCGCAGCTCCAGCGACGGCATGCAGGAGTCTTCGAGAAAACCGCACTCGTGAACCAAATATTGTAGCCCACAATCGAATCCACAACCTTCGGAGCGCGAGGTAGACGCGAAAACACTTGGCCACGGAGACTCTCAAGGAGTACCTTTGAGGTCAGCATGTCAGCTCTCCCATTTCCTGTGCAGGGACGAGAAGTCATCATTAAAGTATAATTGACCGGTGTAGGAAGAGAACCCCCTACCTCGCACTAAAGGGCACCGGAGTTTTAAGATGTAACGCTCTTTACCTTTCAACCACTGGAGTTCTACCTAGTCTGGTGTGATTGTTGTGAATCGTGTCTTCTGTGGTGCATCCACCTTTGGGAATATTGACAACTTACTGATAATTACCTTCTACTTCTTGTAACAGTGTTCCATATCTGTGGAAGAATTTTCTAATGTTTTATTTCTAATGTTGAAATTTTTGTATATTTTCTGCATATCAGAAAATGAAAAGTATCTTACACGATAAGTCACTATCATTGAAGGTAGGAAAGAGAGTGTTGAAGTGATATATAGAACCTGTTTTGTTGTATTGTATTGAATCATGGAATGTAAATGAACAAATTAGAAAGACCTTGGAAACAACGGAGATATAGTTCATGAGACGAATATTGCGAATTAATTCGACTGCTAGAGTAACCGAACAAAGATTGTCTGAAAGAGGCTAATAAAATTAGAACATTATATATGAATCACTGAAAAACGAGAAGTAGATTGAGAGCTTTACCAAAGGACGACTACAAATAAACAATGGACGTTGCGGCCAAAGCCTTTGTCAGCACTGAACAAACAAACAAAAATAGATTAACAAATACACTATAGACACTACATGAAAGTACAAATTTCAACTTATCTGTGTCCTAGCTTGAAACGGCTATCCATGGGTCAAACATTAAAACATTATATATAACAATAAGAAAGAAACAAGCGGCTTAATTTAACCAGGTTATGAGAAGAGCAATTTTGGAGAATATAATGACAACTTTAAAGGTCATGGGGAAGAGAGGCAGTGGCAGACCAAAAGAAATCATGCTGGATGGACTGAGACGGTGGCATGAACGAATATCATCAGTAGAGTTGATCCACAACACTAATGACCGCGACCTGTGGAGAGACATAATGCCTATGCCAGCTGACAGAGCACTTGAGATGATGATGATATTGCCTGCTTGCTAGAGTCCATTTGTAACTTTGATTGCATAATGTTTGTAGGATGACATTCAAGAACTGTGCTCTTTGTGTGTCAATTGTTACGTGTTTGTTCACCAATGCTGGTGGCATATGACCGATACTGTTATTTCCTTCGTTGTTTCTGTGATCAATATCTCATGCCCTTCCATTTATCGATTAATGTTATGATCACTGCATATTTGTCATGTTTCGTTTGGTTTATCTGGGTCTTTATGACAATCCTTGTGTGTAATGTTTCCTTAGAGACCGTGTTAATCTATGTTTTTATCGATATTGATTTTCAAATTCTTTTATTGTGCGGCTTTGTTAGAGCCGTTGTTATTCACTATTTGTATTTGCTCTGCGATTGATCGTCTGCAAAGCGGAGAACATTATACTTATTGTCTTCAATGGTTTATGATTTGTTAGCATAGGAAACCATGAATGCTTCACCTTGCCGAGTCAAAGCAATGATAAAAGTAGTTAAGAATAAAACCCAGGTAGGTTATGAGTTACTTTTGCATAATATGTATCTTTTTATGTGTTGTTGTTTCGTTTTAATTAAATAATTTTTTTTTCGTATGTCCTATTTACAGGACATCGTTGTCAACACCAGCATTTTACCGCTGTTGTTCATGTCTTGGCAAGATTACGCTCAGTAGTTTGCCATTGCTTTCTGAGCGAACAGGACACGTAGTCTCGTAAGTAACAAACGCGACGCGATCCACTACCGAATCTCGCGCAGCTGTGTTCCCCTACGTGGTTATACGGTATTACGGAGCAAGTCGTTAATTCCTTCGACATGGAGACCAGCAATTAATATTTAGAACTAGAAAATTAATATTCTAAACATCGAAGAAAACTATCTTACAAGCAGCACCATGCTCGGAAACAGATACTTAATTCTACTAACGGCACACCGGTTTGGAAAGAGCAACGGAAGCTGTGGTCCCGGAATGAAAAGGCAGGGTCTTTAGGCACCGTGACAATACGTGAAGTCGGGGGGCTGATCCAGGATTTAGAATCTTTTCTTTTTCTGTAGGTCTGGCTGGGGGAGACGTTCTACAACTGACTGGCTATATGATGATGATGGGTGTGGCTAGAATGCCCCTACCAGTTGGATCTCGTGGAGAGAACTAAACAAATTCTAGTGAATCAAGAGGTTAGAAAAAGACCAGCCCTCTGGATAGGACACACATTGAGATTGTTGTAGGTTGGTTTAACTTGAAACTCCCTTGTCCGGAATCAATAAGGCTAATGAAATAGCGGGAAGATTAAAATCACAAGACATGGCAGAGATGAATAATCGAAGAAAATCGACAGAGCTGCATTAGATAGGACATGATAGGAGGGTTTCACATGAGGGCTTCACCTAAGGCACAGTGGCTTATAACGCGCAGAAGAAGACAAATAAAAAAGAAAAACGAACGAACTTTATTTTCAAACGGTCACAAATTTGGCACGCAGGCCCACCTGACATTCAGCCCTTCCAATCACTCATCTTTCATACATCAATTATCTATCTATTACGCATGCTAAATTCTCATTTTTGTTTTTTTAAATGCATCGTAAAATGCATTACATGAACATAAACAATGCTTATTACCATATGTATCAGGCAGGCAGACAGATACAGACACATACCCACATACACACACACACATGCACTCACGCATGCATACACATGTACATAAATACATAGATACACACAGTCATACATATATAATACAACATTTGCACACTCACAGTCAGACACCCACTCAACAATACACCAATACACACACACACACACACACTCCCTAACACACATACCCATTTACAATCACAAACACACTAGTAGCTTTCTCTCTCTCTCTCTCTCTCTCTCTCTCTCTCTCTCTCTCTCTCTCTCTCTCTCTCTCTCTCTCTCTCTTTCTTAACAAGAACAAGAAGAAGGCGAAGAAAAAGAAGGCAGTCATGGAACACAAGTGTCATTAGAAGAATAGGGAGACTTGACATCACACGAACAGGAGAATTGAAAACATAAATCATGAGTATGGGGAGTTCATAGAGATAGCTAATGCAGATTTGGCGTGAGTTGGAGATTTACTTGGAGATCTACATTTACATCGCTGTGAGAAAATGGCAGCAGCAGCAGTAGAAGAAGAAGAAGAAGAAGAAGAAGAAGAAGAAGAAGAAGAAGAAGAAGAAGAAGAAGAAGAAGAAGAAGAAGAAGAAGAGTTAAGGCTTGGTAGATTACTTGATTGGAAGTAGATTTGAAAACACTACCAGCGGACCGGCTGGCAAGAGTGCTACTTCAAAACAGTGTATTTTTACATATAACATACTTCTCATTCCCATCAATATCAGTGACTATTTATTCAATATTTTGACCAAAATATTATTCGTGTATTCACTTTCTGTGATCTATAATTCAGTAATATACATATGACAATAAAATATACCAGGCACGAAATCGTGCAATATATTGTTTGTGGCTTCGTCGTGTTTAAACGTGCTAGTTAAGCACTAAAACGTCATTTCCCATTAGAACGTATTGATAGTTTTTTGTTCGTCTTCTTCAGCGACGAACGATTGTTATACGTCTATTCAGCATATGTATCAAACTCTATAGAAGTAAACAAACACCTACATCTTTGCTTTATTGACAATTTAAAGACATTCGATAAAGTAATATGATGAAGATGCTATAGCAGATCTACAAATTGATGGGAAAGGCCTTAGACCTGTAGAAAATATATATTGGAAACAACAAGCTATCATAAAGAGTAATAATGAAATAGATCAATGACAGCCTATTAATAGAGGTGTGCGACAGGGATGTGTAACGTCTGCAGATCTTTCTTTTTTTTCCCAGTACAGTAAACATATTTTCAGAAATTTAGAAGATATGAGAGGAATCCCCATTGGGGGAATGTAATAATAATATTAGATATGTGGATGATACAGTATTGATTGCATACAATGGGCAGGATCTGCAACATTTAGTAGTTGCGGTTGTTGATACAGTGAACAACTAGGGTTAGCATTAAATTGCAAATATACAAAGATTATGGTTGCCACTAAGAAGAAGGAAATACCACAATGAAATATACACGTGAGTGGATTATACTTAAACAAGTTAATCGGTACAGTCATATCGGAACAGTTATAGCATCTGATGGGAGATGCGTTTACGAGATTAGAACAAGAATCGCCATGGTAAAGTTAGCCTTTTGCAAGATAGAAAACATAGTGACCTATAAAAGGATGTCATTTGCAACGAGGGTTAAGAGTGTTGAGGTGCTACATAGAACCTGTACTTTTGTATTGATGTGAAGCATGGACTATGAGCAGACAAGCTGTAAAGCATCTGATGGCTGTTTAAATGTGGTTTCTGAGGAAAATGCAAAGAATACCATGGACAGACAGAATATCAAATGATCAAGTCCTATAAGAAATAAATAAAAACCGTAAACTTGTTAGAGAAATTAGACGTTTTATTTATTGATTTATTTGTGTGTGTGTGTGTGTGTGTGTGTGTGTGTGTGTGTGTGTGTGTGTGTGTGTGTGACAAGTTACGAGAAGAAAGAAATTGGAGGCTTGGTGATAATTGGCAAGATTGATGGGGAAAGAATAACAGAAGACAGAGGAGCAAATACCTGGATGGCTTGGTCACGTGGCATGGTCGATACAAGAACACTGAGCTGATCCACGACTCTAGTGCTCGCGTGAGATGGCGAAACTTGATCACCTACGCTTGGAACATGATGATGATGATCAAACAGGACGGCCGGCTTGAGGTCATCACCGCGTTCAGCCAAGTATGTCTCGATGGGTCGCTCTTATCAGTCATATTTTCTGGGAGTTCACGTGGCCAAATGTTTACGCCACTTCCTCGTGCTCCGAAGGTTGTGGGTCGATTCCGGATTGCAACATTCGGTTCAAGAGTGCAATTTTCTCGGAGACACATGTGGGTCGTCGCTGGAGCTACGGGGGTTTGCTTTCGGTAGGTCGCCCTGCGGAAAGGTACCGAGCCATATGGAATGAAACCCTGTGCAATGAAGTCGACCCTCTTGCCAGTTATACCTGTTTTAAAGCCATATTTCTCCAGCATCTTGGTGACGTCAGCACAGTCTTGTAGGAATCGGTTTGGCGTGTGTTAAATTTGTGGCACTGAAGAGTTACAAGTTTATAGTGAACAAGGAGTGTTCTCTCCTCACATTCTGGACGAGGCTAAACTAACTGTGTAGTTGTAGGGCTTCGGAAATTGCCAATTTATGGCGAAAAGGTCGTAGTTAGGCCAATACAACTATATTTTGCCATCTAATTGTTTTCAAGAATGGACTGTTATTTCCCACTAATATGGTTCATTGTTGGACCAAGTTTTCTATGCAAGAATCATATAGATCCTTGCGGATTTGGCCTGGGGTGATGTGAGTACATAGGAAGAGCACCTATTGCCAGCAATTTTCCCAAGCTAATGGTGACGATAAATGAACTAACTACCATGCGAATGTAAACACTGTTCTTCTGTTTCTTCTTCTTTTCCTTCTGCGTATAGTTCATACCGAGCGACGCTGGTGACCATGTCTGTCCACATCTTTCTGTCTCGTGTACTGCCAACAATGTCTAATACAGATAATCCTTCGTGGCATAGTGTCTAACTGTCCAGCATATCTTTTCTTGATCTCCGATTGCGTCTTCTCTCTTCAACATTTCCATTGCCCCTTCATACTCTAGCGTTCGCCTTTCTCATGATATGCCCAAAGAATTTGGACTCTTCTTCAGATGCGAGTAACCAGGTCTATTTGTGAGTTAACTTCTTAAAGATATCTTTCCGCACTTTATATGACCATATCATTATGATTATTTGTGTAGAATATGTGTCAGGTCTTAGTCAGATATGACTGAGCTACCGTATAACAGTAGACGGTACTACCTGCTTTCTGTTAGCGCCGAACGTTGGGCGGCGCTTACCAAACCCGACACCCCACATTGTGCCAACGGCTTCGGGCGGAAGAGCGCAATTGGGAGGGTACAAGCTTTACCCTGGTGCGAGGAAATGCAACCTAAAGACAAAGTGTCATGGCAGGGCAGACCAGACCCTAAGCCTTGGTTGGCGGCTGGTCTAGGATCGAAGCTCCGACAGGCGGACAATTAGAGCATTGCTTTGCTGATCCGGCAGCTTCTGCAGCTTGTCTTGTTCCAGATGTAGAGGTGTTACTTTTCCTCTGGAGTGAACTAGGCAGGCCGAGAGAGGGATCATGCTACATTGGCAACACATGATCTCTATATTTTAGCCCAGGCTTTGTGCTATGGAGAGGCAATAACTCCATCCCTTACAAACTATCGTCTGTCAAGACGGCAAGGTGCCAATAATATTCTTGTTGAACACATCAATGTTGCGTGCATGTTATTCCTCACTAGTTTATTACAGAATTACATTATTCCCCATTATTATTTAGAGGTCGTTCATGCGGGGCCACAGAAGACTGTCCCTGTAATCTATCTTTGTGGAGGCAAGTGATCAATCCTTGAGACTGTAGGTTCATGGGCTGGTGATTACTGTGTTCTACTGTCTGCGAAACGCGTATTTTTCTCTCTACTATAAATACTGATATATGTCTCAGATTTTCCAGATAAGAGTATTTCTTTAGTGTCATTCACAGTCTGAGAATGCGTTCAGCTGAAGACACAGAAATTCTCTATATTCTGGATGATTGCCAGAGTGAAACTGCCTGTTCCATTTAACGCAGTGGTTCTCAACCTGTGGGGAATTTTAGGGTTTCCAAGGAGGGGAAGGGGGGGGGGGGGGGGGAATGAAGATCATTTCAAGATCGCGTTAATTCAAGAACCGATTACTTGATATTGCTTTTCCCTTCATACTTTACAGTTATGCACGTCACATCCTTCTAAAATTCATTTTATAAAGTAAGTAGACCTACAAATCACGTTTTATGTGGATGTCTAGACCTGTTTTAACATATTTACCTTCCATTTTTACGTATACTGTGTAGAGGTGGGGGATTTTTAGGTAGGAAATATGAAAGGGGGGAATGACGTTCTGAAAATATGGTGAGGGAGACACGGGCAAAATATTTTATAGGAAGGCGGGGGGGGGGGGGGATGACGTTCTGAAAATATGGTGAAGGGGGGCACGGGCCAAAAAAGGTTGAGAACCACTGACCTGATTTAACGAGACATAATATATTACATCATACATGTCGTAGGCACTACTCTATACACCAAATGCCATAGACACCAGTCTATACACTAAATGCCATCGGGACTACTCTATACACTAAATGTCATAGGTTCCTCTCTCTCTCCCGCCCTCTCTCTCTCTCTCTCTCTCTGTCTCTCTCTGTCTGTCTGTCTGTCTGTCTGTCTGTCTCTCTCTCTCTCTCTCTCTCTCTCTCTCTCTCTCTCTCTACATTCATTGTCAGAGGTACAACTATCTACATTCAATGTCATAGGTACAGCTATCTAAATTCAATGTCATAAATACAGCGATCTACATTCAATGTCATAAGTACAACTATCTACATTCTTTGTCATAAGTTCAGCTATCTACATTCAATGTCATTAGTACCAATCTCTGCACCAAATGTCATAGGCACCAATTCCTGTTGTAAATGAGATTGGCACCAGCCTCCACATTGAATGTATCACTATCTACATTCAATATCATAGTTACAACTACAAGTGTCTATATTCAATGTTATAGGTATCACTCTCTACATTTAACAATGTCTGTCCCGAGCAAGGCGCAACGTGTGATTTTCTAAACTTCATCTGTACCAGTCAGACGTCCTACATTTAATCACATCAGCATCATCATCTAACATGTCTCTTCCCTGGATGATGCACAGCTTGTACGGTGCACACTCTCGGAGACAGTTGTAGAAAATACAGCTGTAGCAATATATGTTCCTCTTAATTGAAAACCTTGTTGTATCCTCATGCTTAACTATAAATCTGGACAACAAATCTAAACAAATCGGCCTCCATATCTGGATCATCATTAACTATAAATCTGAACCACAAGTCAGCTTTCATATCTGAACCATAATTAACTATACACCTGGACCACAATTCAGCATTTATATCTGTAACATCATTAACTATAATTCCTGAACACAAGTCACCTTTCATATTAGGGTCATCATTAATTATACGCCTGGACCACAAGTGCGCGTTCATATTTGAGTCATCATTGACTATAAATCTGGACCACAAGACATCTTTATATCTGTAACATCATTAACTATAAATCTGGACCACAAGTGAGTGTTCATATCTGGGTCATCATTAACTATAAATCTGGACCACAAGACAGCGTTCGTATGTGGGTCATCATTAACTATAAATCTGGACCACATGTCAGCGTTTATATCTGGATCATCATTAACAATAAATTTGGGCAACAAGCCAGCGTTCATATCTGGATCATTTGTCTGTCACCAGTCATCACTGTCTATAGTACCTTGCAGTGTAGGGCAGGGGGGTCTTGAGTCTGAGGAATTAAGGACAACTGGCTAGTGAAGTCGCCGCGTATTGTGCATCTCAGGATTTTATTTTTGCTACTGTTACTGTTAGAAAAAATACACACCTTACCGAGGAGTTGAACCCGAGTCTCCCGATGGAGCACCCGGTGTTCTTAGCCACTTGGCCAGTCGCTCCTCATCTGAATCATCGTTAACTATAAATCTGGACCACACATCAATGTTTATATATGGATTATCAGTAACTATAAATATGGACCACGCGTCAACGTTTATATCTGGATCATCGTTAACTATAAATCTGAACCACACATCAACTTTCATATCTGGGTCAACATCGTGTGCCCTGCATAATGACCCGAACGTTCGTGTCTTTCCAAGAACTCGAGCTATTGTGGTATGTATAGATTCTACTGCTGATGTAAATTTCTGCCCTCGTCTCAAATCATCACTCATCATTTCTCCCGGTCTGTCTCTGCCTCGTCTACCGCTTATTATTCCTGTCGTCACGGTGTCTCCAATGCGTCTATTATTCAATTCAATTAAATTCAACTTTATTTTAAAAGGGTCACTAATTGGAAACGCAGGCAAGTCTTACATTCGGCCCTTCCAATCACTCATCTTTCGTTCATCAATTGTGCATTATACATTCACATAGGAAGGGAAAAAAACATTGTCAAATGAATGTTGTAAACATAAACCATGCAAATTACCTTGTTATGCGGCACATCTCGCACCCACCCACACACACCCACACACACACACACACACACACACACACACACACACACACAAAGGAACACATACATACCCCACCAACTGACCCATCCCCCTCCCACACAAATCCCATCACCCACACACACTACCCCCACCCGTTCCCCAAACTCACACACACTCACC
>OY992889.1:42991949-42994449 GCA_963921405.1 Cepaea hortensis
CAAGGGCGAGAAGTTAACGGTTTAGTCCAAATGACCGCTGTTTGAGTTGAAGCAGCTACATTGCATCAGCGCACTGGAAATGTAAGAGCGACAGCTCTTACCCATTCGGCCAAGCTGGTCTCCAGCAACTGTTGTATTCCTCTATGTTTGTGTTTCTTTTTACTAGCTAACAAAAACAATCAATCCACAATTTGCCATTGTATACTCTTGTCTTCTGAAAAGATATAAATCAAGCATTACCACGTTGTTGCCATTAAGAAGGGACATCTCTCACGTCGTCTACTGTATTATAGCTCCACAAGAAACTCATTTGTCTTCATTGTCTTCAATTGGTTATTCATATTGGAGATTAGAATTCTCAGATGGCGTTCTCAGAGGAACTTGATTATATCACACACTGATATCGGATTTCTGATGTGTGGATCCTGTGACTTATGGGACAACGGTTGAACACAAATGTTTTTCCTCGTCACATTCATCAGCATCATTATGTGCCATGCCTATAAGCGAAGCCAGTCAAGTTTCGTCGTCTTACACGATTACCAAAGCCGTGGACCAGCTCTGTGTCCTTATGTTGATCATGCCATACAGCCAAGCCATCCATATATTTAATTCTCTGCTTCCCCTTGCTCTTTCCCCATCAATTTTGCCAGTTCTTGCCAAGTTCTCTATCAATTTCATAATGTGCCCCCAAAAATAATGACTATCTGCGTCTAATTTCTCTAATCAATTTACGGTTTGCGTTTGCTCCTTGTAGGACGTGCTCATTGGTTTTCTATCTGTCTATGATATTATTTGCATTTTCTTCAGAAACCACATTTCCACTGCTATTAAATATATTTAGCCGGTCTACTAATTGTTCACGTTTCACATCCATACAAAAGTACACGTTCTATGAAGCACTACACCTCTTTTTCTCGTTGCAATTGACATATTGTTATTTGTCTGTCTGTTTTTCGTCTTGCAAGTGCTATCCTTGTATAGCGATTCTTGGTCTAATCTTCTCAAGGCACTTCCTATCAGATGTTATGACTGTTCCAAGATAGCTGTGCCGATTTATTATTATTATTATTATTATTATTATTATTATTATTATTATTATTATTATTATTATTATTATTATTATTATCATCATCACGCATTTCAGGCGGGGGATAGCAGTGAAGCTTTCTCATCAATCTATTAACTTGTTGATTGTTTTCTGCAGCTCTTTCGAATTCAGTGGCTGTCTGCAATGATGACTCTGTGCACTGCGGGTGCTAATGCCGAGGTAACGGGTTCAATCCCTACACCAGTCAGCTGGGCTAAAATATTGACTTTTCGTCCTTGACTTGGGACGTTAATTACAAGTACCTCAGTAGTCGGAGTGGGTTCGTCTGATGGCGAGCGACTCTGGTAATAGAGAAAGCTATCCCACATGCAAACATCAGTCAGCGTGGACTAAACTCGAGTTCAAAGTGAGCAAGCAAAAATAAATCAATGTTTTCCTAGTAGTTTGCTCTGTCAATTAAATATATTAGATTGTTTGTTTTTGGCTACTTTAATCATGTCTTCTATGTTATATTGTTGTGCTCATTTGACAAATATTTTGTGTCTATTTTTAAATGTGTCTCTATGTTTTCAAACAGGGCTATTTGTTGTACCTGTTTCAATGAGTCTCGCCAGAGTAATGTGCGGTGAATTTTATATATGGTTGTAGGGTGAGCCCAACACACGGGATAACATCCTTCAGAAATTGAGCGCTTTGGGAGCACTAATGTAGTTGATATTGTCATGAGCGCAGTCGACGAGAGTTCGATGCCTGGGTCCGTCATCCACCAACATAGGAAAACGGCTGCCTATCTCAAGTCATCTCATCTTGTTCCTCTTGTACCTTGCGGTCTTGAGGTGAAGTATAATTAGCGGGAGAGTGCCCGCATATAGGCTTCATGTATCAATATACCTAAGGACTTTGCTATTCCATGCGTCCATCGTTTACGTGGTCGACCTCTATCTCTGTTTCCATCTGGTCTGTATATCATTGCTTGTTGTGGTATACTGTTAGTTGGTAAGTTGCATGGCCAAATCATTTGAATTGCTGCCTTTTAATAAAATCTAGCGCTGCTGTAACCTCCATATTAGTCCTGAATTCATTTCTGTTCTTATCTCTTCTTGATACATTGAGTATTCTTCTCTCAGCGACCTATTACCTCCTGTATTCAAGCCGACTAAATGTGAGGGGGCTGTCACATCACAGACCCATCGCACGAAACTACTTCGGGACATGATACATGTTAAGTCTGGTTGAGAGCGGGTTTACGCTGATAATGCCAAGAGCGCGATCAGACGAGGCTTCGGTGCCTGCCCTTGTCGTCCACAAACACGGGACAAGACTGGCCACTTTTCATCCGTGCATCAAGGTCTACAGCATGTTATGATCCTAGTGCATTACAGACCTATAACTGGCTCCTGTAAGTCGTAAGTCAAACCCATACTGGCTCCTGTACGTCGTAAGTCAAAC
>OY992889.1:42999449-43004449 GCA_963921405.1 Cepaea hortensis
AGTAGTAGTAGTAGTAGTAGTAGTAGTAGTAGTAGTAGTAGTAGTAGTAGTAGTAGGATTCAATCATTTGTCACCTTGTCATCTTGACAGACGATAGTTTGTTACAGTGTGCTTCAAAAAGGCATAATAACTACAACCCATGGCAGTGGCTAATGTGACTGATGCATGTGAACACATGGTCATTTCCATCATCATGCACCATCTTACGTCTCACATGCTCGGTGTGTAACGTATCTGCAATAATTTTCTCCTTTGAGTTTATTCCCTTTCTGATATTTGCCCTCCATGCAACACGTTCTTCAGCGACTTTCTCCCATTCTGCATTATCAATGCCTGTATCAATCATGTCCCGCTTACACACATCTTTGTATCGTAGTAGAGGCCGACCCTGAGATCTCTTACCCATCTGTAATTCACCAAAAAGATGTCCTTTGGTATTCTACCATCATCCATCCGCCTAAGATGTCCTATCCATCTAAGTCTACGAAGACTGAGCATAGAATAAACTGTCACACAACCTGATCTTTCCAATACTTCAATATTTGCGATTGTGTCTTGCCACTTAATACCAAGAATTCTTCGCAGACACCGCATATGAAATCTGTTTAAACGTTTCTCTTGGTGCGAGTAAGATGTCCAGGCTTCACTGCCATAAAGAAGAGTACTAAGGACACAGGCTTAACAGACAAAGACGTTTGTTTTGGCAGTAAGCTTCCTGTTCTCCCAGATTCTTTTTGTTAACATGTTCATTGTTGTTGTTGCCTTTTCAATCCTGATGTTGATTTCCAGATTTAGGGATAATTTGCTATTTACCTCTGATCCTAGATATGCAAAATGATCTATAATCTCTAGTTCGGCGTCATCAATAAAGATTGATGGTACCCCATGTGCACCTTGTGACATAATCTGTGTCTTCTTTTTGCTAATTGTTAAACCAAATTCAGAACAAGCATTGGAGAATGCAGCTGGTAGTAGTAGGATTAGTAATAGTAATAGTAATTGTAGTGGTAATAGTAGTGTTGTTGTTTGTCCATCAAGAATGTTGATTGAGTTGAGTTGAGTTGAGTTAAGAACCGACATCATTACACTCAGGACATTTCCATATGTGCTCCGTCCCCCTCATTCAACAGCCAGCGAAGAGCCATAATACTAATCGTTCCCACCGCTATCTGATTGAACGTTCTCCTGGTCGACCCTCCCAGTTTTGAGATTCTTCCAGAACCCCTACCAATCCCCCGCAATCTGATTCTTTCCACATACGGGTTCTCAATCTATTCCCCCGCATTTCCCACATGGTCCCACAAACGCATGACCACCTCCCCCTTGTCCATAGGCAATCTACCACCAAGAGGTGCATTACCTGTCAGCCTATCAGCCTGTTCATTCCCCCCGCACCCCCGCATGGCCAGGGCAAAATGTCCATACAATTCTCACAATCTGTGACATCTGAAGCGACGATAGCCATTCCACACGAAACAATCCTTTCTCCACCTTACTAAGTATACTATGTGAATCCGTAATGAATACAATGTGTGTTGCAGTAGTCTCCTCTAACCATCGGAATGCCGCTGTTAACGATTCTACCACCATTCTCATGCTGGAGGTCGTAGTCTCATATGCCAGACTCTCCTCTTTCAAAACACGCCCATTAGCCATTGTAATAAATCCCCAACTACCACGTCTGTTCCTCACCACTGACATATTCTCTTATATGTAAAGCGTGATGATGACCATTCATTTCATCCAGTGAGGTTGAAAGTATGGAGCCGTGAGTTCAAAGTAAGGCCTATTTTGGCTCTAAATGTTCTTTGACAATGTGGGCAAAGAATGCTTGACGTTACAGGACGGGGATCTGCTGCAGTGGTTATTCTGTCCAGCCATTTGTCTTTCACAGCTCTTGCAGCCCTGTTTGCTTCACAAGTGGCTACACACTTGCGTAATAATGTACGCAACGAATTTCGGTCTTTGACAGCAGTCTCCCAAGTGTCGTGATGACTTACAAAAGCTTTTAGTGAGATCTTCAAAAAGTTCAAGCGTTTCCTCTGGCCGCCTTGGAAGCGTTTACCAAAACGCAGCTCACCATAAAAGATTCGTTTAGGGAGTCAAGTGACCAGCCCAGCGAATCTGATTTTTCATTAGTAGAGTGTGGATACTGGGCATGGGGGTTCTTTCTAGGACTTCAGTGTTTGGAATCTTTTGGTAGTAGTAGTAGTAGTAGTAGTAGTAGTAGTAGTAGTAGTAGTAGTAGTAGTAGTAGTAGTAGTAGTAGTAGTAGTAGTAGTAGTAGTAGTAGTAGTATTAATAGTAGTAGTAGTAGTAGTAGTAGTAGTAGTAGTAGTAGTAGTAGTAGTAGTAGTAGTAGTAGTAGTAGTAGTAGAAGTAGTAGTAGTAGTAGTAGTAGTAGTAGTAGTAGTAGTAGTTGTTGTTGTTGTTGTTGTTGTTGTTGTTAACGATGATGCAGCAGCAGTTGTAGTAGTAGTAGTAGCAGCAGTAATAGCAGTAGTAGTAGTAGTAGTAGTAGTAGTAGTAGTAGTAGTAGTAGTATTAGTAGTAGTAGTAGTAGTAGTAGTAGTAGTAGTAGTAGTAGTAGTAGTAGTAGTAGTAGTTGTTGTTGTTGTTTTTGTTGTTGTTGTTGACGATGATGCAGCAGCAGCAGTTGTAGTAGTAGTAGTAGTAGTAGTAGTAGTAGTAGTAGTAGTAGTAGTAGTAGTAGTAGTAGTAGTAGTAGTAGTAGTAGTAGTAGTAGTAGTAGTAGTGCGGCTCCATACTTTCAACCCCTCTGAATGAAATGAATGGTCATCATCATTCTTGATGGATTAACAACATGCACTACTAGTAGTAATAGCAGCATCAGCAATAGTAGTAGTAGCGATTGTAGTAGTAGTGATGTAATTGATGTATCTTGTAGACTACTCCACTGGCCTTAATTGTGCAGCATCTCAGTCGTCTGACATAATAATACAACGTTGTGACAGCCATATCCGCATTCTTACAATTAATCTTATCGTTTTCCCCATGAATTCCCTATTCACAAATGGCATTTTCTTGCTATACATACTCTACAGCAGTGGTTCTCAACATATTTTGGCTCATGCACCACTTCACCATACGTTCAGATCGTCGTACCCCCCGTTTCGCATTTCCTCTCCCGGGGAGGGGGGGGGGGGCGGAGGGTGATTCCCCACCGATTGAGAACCACTTCTCTACAGTATGTAGATTATTATAATAATTTCAAATTTTGCCAGTGACAAGTTCGTGGCATATCCTTTACATGACGTTGCAGTTAACCCCAGCATTGTTAGCTGCTTGTGATATCTTTTCAGGAGTACGTTCAGTAGTCTGTAATTGGCTTGATGAATCGTGACCTACTTCATTCAGATTTGGGAGGTGAGGCAGCGCTGTGGCCTAGTGGTCATGCCTTTCTGTCCACAAGGACGTGTATTTTTTCTAAACTGACCATGGCTCCTAGGTCAGCGGAATCTAAATATCCGGGGAAATAAAGGTAACAGGTTTCATACTGACCACATCAACCATCGAGTGCTAGCCACTCCGTTCCCGCCCCCTCCCGTCCCCTCATCATCAATGTCTCTCCAGTTTTCTTTGTCTGCAGTAGTTTACTAAGGAAGATTCTGGTGCTTTTGTCTTGACCACAAGTAGTGTGACTATGGAAGTCACGGCAGTAAGAAAAGCAATTACATGCCTCGAGACACAAACCTTCATTCGGGCATGTTTCCTTAGTGACGCAATGAGTATGCTCAGGAAGATAACGATGTGTTGGGCCCGAAGACATTGGTAGTTATCTCTGGAGCGATCACAGCTGGCAAATATTAGTTTCATTTTCTTGCCAGGGCATGAGGGTGTCCAAGGAAATGAGCAGGCTGATAGGCTTGCAGGTAAAACTACTGTGGAGGGCGGACGAGCCATGGACCTGGCTGATTTACTGAATGCTCTACGAGAAGTAAGTCGTTTGCGAGAACCATGTGATGACTGCGAATCTACATCCATGATCAGACTGAAAGAACAGCAAGTTGAAAGAGTTGTAGTCAAACAAGAACACTTTGCAGGAAGCCAAATAAGATTAATAAACCAACACATAACTGGTGCCGTGATTCGTTACACGCTGCGGTATTTACTGAGGAAGGGATCCGAGCACTTATGAACTGAATGGTGGAAGTCTCCGTGGCGAAGTGCTCATTCGCTCCGAAGGTTGTGGGATAGATTTCGGGGTATGTCTCTTGGTTCACGAGTTCATTTATTTTGACTCCTAAGGATCTTCGCTGGAGCTACAGAGTTCGTGCTTTGTGCGACGATTTCGGCAGGCGACACTGCGGAAAGAGACCGAGCTGTATGGCATTCAACCCAATGTAATGAAGACGACCCTCTCGACTTTCTGCGAAGTATTTCAGGACTGAATGGTACGATGTGCAATGAGGATAATCTGTCGACTAACTAACTAATTAACTAACTAACTAACTAACTAACTAACTAACTAACCAACCAACCAACCAACCAACCAACCAACCAACCAACCAACTAACTAACTAACTAACTATCCTCTCAGTAATTAATTATGGATTAGGTCTGCTCACTGTCTCAGAGAGTCAGCTGGTGAAGTTAGAGCGCATACAGAACGAAGCTATGCGGTTCATTCTGGGATGCACTAGAGACACCCCAGTAGTGTGTATACGTTACATCCTTGGTCTGCCGACTGTTGCTGGTAGGCTCAAGGTGATGCAGGCAAAGGCATACCTCAGAGTAGCTGCAGACACAGACCACCCACTGCATGAGGCGCTGGACGCAGTTAAGGGTCAGAGACTGATAAGAGGGAAATCATGGATGGCTCAGGCGGAGGATACGATCAGACAGGTGTGCATCTTGGAGAACATTAGGCGTGGAGAGGAGTGGGTCAGAGTGCCAGCGGAGCAGTCAGACTTGTGCAGAGTTATAATCTCATTAAGCCGGGAGTGCAGGGAGTGGCTAGCAGGGGCCACGGAAGTGGA
>OY992889.1:43009449-43089836 GCA_963921405.1 Cepaea hortensis
TATTGGGTGTGTGTGGGATGTGTGGGTTGGGGGATGGGTGGTTGGATGGGGGCATGTATGTATCTGTGGGTATGTGTGTGGTTTGGTGGTGTATGTATGTGTGGGGGGGACACGGATAGGGGATGGGTGGGTGGGTGGGGGATTTGTTTCATAACATGGTAACATGCATTGTTTATGTTTACAACATTCATTGGACAATGTTTTTGTCCTATGTGAATGCACTATGCACTGATGAACGAAAGATGAGTGATTTGAAGGGCCGAATGTAAGACGGGCCTGCGCGCCCAATTTGTTACCCTTCGAAAATAAAGTTCGTTCGTTCGTTCATTCGTTCGTTATAATTATCTTATTCCAGACATGTGTGTCCCTTTACATGCCAAATAAATTTATGTTATTATCTATTAATTGTATTTGTCTTATTAACCAATCTTCTCCAAAGTTCAGTTCTCTTTGGGTAGATCTAGGTATTCACTGTCCTGTCTTTGGAGTTGCTAGTGCTCAGAACAGTTGGGACATTCTTAGCCTGCGCTTGCCCTACTAGGTTTTCGCCCTTATGGGAGAAGGCTATAGATCGATCCACTATACCCCGATCAGATGGTAGTAACATATTCTCAGGCGCTATATTGTGTAAAACATGTGCACTCACCACTAGTAGAAATGAAGGATGACACCATGGTTAGGGGGCTATGGTAGCGAAGTAGCTAGCACGCTTATCTGCCGGCCCGATGGTCAGGCGTTCGATACCCTGCGAGGTGGTGATTTATGTGTTTTTTTTTTTTTAATTGTCCTGGGCTCCCAGATCGCCCCAGTGCAAAATAGGTACCAGGAAATTATCTGGGAAGTAAAGGTGGTCAACGAAATATTGACCACATGACCAATCGAATATTGGTTGGTTTAGATAATATATAACTAGCATCATATACTCAATACACCAAAATTCGAGATAGGGCGTTCTGGAATTGACTTTAATGGGACGCAATTTCACAAGTCTCTGATATACCAAGTCGAGACTTCGAAATCAGTCGCGGGAGATATGAAAGCAGATAGCTTTAAGTTTATTTCTGTGATATTAGCTGTTGGCCATTCAGAAAGCAATGACAAACTATTGTCTAGTAGATCTAAAACAGTCAATAAATTCTGGGGTTGGTTGGAGAGTTCTGTAAAAGATAATGTAATTAATTTTTTTCAGTCCTAATATTTCGACCAAATGAAACGTCATAACAGTTTGGAGAAAACAATAATGGTATATGTTAGAGATACGGTATATGTAAGAGAGGAAGAGGAAGGCCAAAGAGAAGATGGGTGCTGGGTGTGGCAGTTGATCGCCAGATGGGTGTATCGGACGCAGGACATCTAGCTTATGACCGAGAAGTTTTCCGGGAAGTTGCTATGGGAGCAAGGTTCTACAAAGGACATGCTACTAAATGAATGCATGAATGAATGAATGAATGAATGAATGAATGAATGAATGAATGAATGAATGAATGAATGAATGAATGAATGAATGAATGAATGAATGAATGAATGAATGAATGAATGAATGAATGAATGAATGAATGAATGAATGAATGAATGAATGTCTCCAAGAAACGAATCCTCTATTCTAGTGCAGCGTAAACGTGCTTAAGTGTTGAATTTATAGACACTTGCCATCACCGGAGTTATATTTTCCAGATAAAGTTTCTGAAACAATTTTACATCCTCTTGCATGATTTACAAACTCGATGTTTATCACAGCCCCGCATTATCCTGTGCATTATTATCCTCACATTACTATCAACATCAATCTGTTCCAATGAGCGTATGTATTTGGCATTTTCATTTTTGTAGGACATTTATATATTTCTCCGTTATTTCTCTGAGATCTAAAACAGACACATCAGCTATTGTCGCGTGAAATGTGTTCACTGCTTTTAGCGTCGCGTCATTAGCATTGCATATTAGAATAGAGGGAAATAAGCCGATCGTAGAGGTGGGCTCATGTTAGGAAATCTTTTAACAATTCTTTGTCAAGTAATATTACAATAATGAATTATATAACACTAGTTTGCTCTTGTATTTTCATGTTTACTACAATGTTTCATTTTACTCGTAGTTGTCAATTTCAAATAAGGATTATAACACGTTACGTTATTTGAGTTCAATCGTACATATCTGATCTCGGAAATTTTAACTAATTAACACATTTGTAGATTGAATTCTCGACGTGGTCGACAGGATAAGAGCCCTCGCTCTTAAATTTCTTGTGCGCTTATTGTGGGGTAGGAGAATTAGCCCATACACCGGCATTAAATTGGTCATAAATGTTGACTTCTCTTTTAGGCAATGGTAAACTACTGAAGGTAAATTGCTTAGAAGATCAAGCTTGGGTTGATCGCAATGTCCTCGAAACATTTCAAATTTTGAACTCACCAAGACAACTGATTACTGGCGTCAGAAAGAGACAACTGGTTACTGGCGTCAGAAGAAGACAACTGGTTACTGGCGTCAGAAGAAGACAACTGGTTAAGGGCGTCAGAAGAAGACAACTAGTTACTGGCATCAAAAATAGACAACTGGTTACTGGCATCAGAAAGAGACAGCTGGTTACTGGCGTCAGTAGATGACAAATGGTTACTGGCGTCAGACAAAGACAACTGGTTACTGGCATCAAAAATAGACAACTGGCTACTGGCATTAGAAAGAGACAGCTGGTTACTGGCGTCAGTAGAGGACAAATGGTTACTGTAGTCAGAAGAAGACAACTGGTTACTGTCATCAGAAGAAGACAACTGGTTACTGGCATCAAAAATAGACAACTGGTTACAGGCATCAGAAAGAGACAGCTGGTTACTGGCGTCAGAAAGAGACAGCTGGTTACTGGCATCAGAAAGAGACAGCTGGTTACTGGCGTCAGTAGAGGACAAATGGTTACTGGTGTCAGAAGAAGACAACTGGTTACTGGCGTCAGAAGAAGACAACTGGTTAAGGGCGTCAGAAGAAGACAACTAGTTACTGGCATCAAAAATAGACAAATGGTTACTGACATCAGAAAGAGACAGCTGGTTACTGGCGTCAGTAGAGGACAAATGGTTACTGGCATCAAAAATAGACAACTGGTTACAGGCATCAGAAAGAGACAGCTGGTTACTGGCGTCAGTAGAGGACAAATGGTTACTGGCGTCAGAAAAAGACAACTGGTTACTGGCATCAAAATTAGACAACTGGTTACTGGCATCAGAAAGAGACAGCTGGTTACTGGCGTCAGTAGAGGACAAATGGTTACTGGCATCAAAAATAGACAACTGGTTACAGGCATCAGAAAGAGACAACTGGTTACAGGCATCAGAAAGAGACAACTGGTTACTGGCATCAGAAAGAGACAGCTGGTTACTGGCATCAGAGAAAGAGACAGCTGGTTACTGGCGCCAGAAAGAGACAGCTGGTTACAGGTATCAAACATAGACAACTGGTTACTGGCATCAGAAAGAGACAGCTGGTTACTGGCGTCAGTAGAAGACAACTGGTTACTGGCGTCAGAAGAAGACAACTGATTACTGGCATCAAAAATAGACAACTGGTTACTGGCAATAGAAAGACACAGCTTGTTACTGGCGTCAGAAATAGACAACTGATTACTGGCATCAGAAGAAGACAACTGGTTACTGGCAATAGAAAGACACAGCTTGTTACTGGCGTCAGAAATAGACAACTGATTACTGGCATCAAAAATAGACAACTGGTTACTGGCATCAGAAAGATACAGCTTGTTACTGGCGTCAGAAATAGACAAATGGTTACTGGCGTCAGAAGAGGACAAATGGTTACTGGCATCAAACGAAGACAACTGGCTACTGGCATCAGAAAAGGACAAATGGTTTCTGGCATCAGAAGAAGACAACTGGTAACTGGCATCAGAAGAAGACAACTGATTACTGACATCAGAAATAGACAACTGGCTACTGGCATCAGAAAAGGATAAATGGTTACTGGCATCAAAAGAAGACAACTGGTTACTGGCGTCAGAAGAAGACAACTGGTTACTGGCATCAGAAGAAGACAACTGGTTACTGGCGTCAGAAGAAGACAAATGGTTACTGGCATCAGAAGCAGACAACTGGTTATGGGTGTCAGAAGAAGACAACTGGTTACTGGCATCAAAAGAAGACAACAGGCTACTGGCGTCAGAAGAAGACAACTGGTTACTGGCATCAGAAGAAGACAACTGGTTACTGGCGTCAGAAGCAGACAACTGGTTACTGGCATCAGAAGAAGACAACTGGTTACTGGCATCAGAAATAGACAACTGGTTACTGGCATCAGAAGAAGACAACTGGTTGTGGGCGTCAGAAATAGACAACTGGTTACTGGCATCAGAAGAAGACAACTGGTTATGGGCGTCAGAAATAGACAACTGGTTACTGGCATCAGAAGAAGACAACTGGTTATGGGCGTCAGAAATAGACAACTGGTTACTGGCATCAGAAGAAGACAACTGGTTATGGGCGTCAGAAGTTGACAATTGGTTACTGGCATCAGAAGAAGACAACTGGTTATGGGCGTCAGAAGTGGACAATTGGTTATGGGCATCAGAATAGGACAGTCCACATACTTGGGGGACGTCACGAGAAAGGAACAGCCAGAGTATGTCGTCACGGCGGGAATGTAGCAGGGGAGGATAGGCAAGGGTAACCCTCAAGTGAAGATTTTGGGCAGTTTGACATCATCGTATGGAGGAATATAAGTATCATAAATGTCTAGCACCCCAAGAAACAGAAGGCTGTGAAATGACATGTTCACCAACGCCTCACGACATGGACCATAAGAATAATCTGTAACATCATTTATTAATCCTACAGGTGTACTGTTCGCTCATGTTTATCAGCATGACATTTCAGAATATATTAGGGGCGTTCATTTGAAACCCGTTCCAATGGCGTTATTACAAAAGCATGAAAGAAACATTAACAGGTGTGGTAGAATTAAACAAAGCATTCATCTTGAATGAATTATGCACCATGGAGTGGTCAGACGAAGCCGCCGTATGCATTCAGGCAAGCATCCCATTGCTTAGGTAGGCGGCGAATGCCGTCCGCAAAAAAAAAAAGATTGTGGTTGCTCACTGAACCAAGTGTTTACCGCGTTCATTACGTCTGCATCTGTGTGGAATCGTTACCCCTTGAGAGCTTTTTTTTAGAGGTCAGAACAAATGAAAATCACATGGTGAAAAATCAGGACTGTAGGCTTTATGTTGCATAATTTCAATTTCAATTTCAATTTCTAATGTATGCCCCATATACTTTCTGAGAATTATTAACATGCTTGTGTCCGTTAAGTTTAAGGTTGTTAGCCCACACGTGTAATTTTAATCTCAGATCGTTAGCACATTTGTCCTATTTTAAAATCAGATCACAAACACATTTGTGTTGAATAATTTTAAACTCACACCATTAATATGCATGTATACTTTTAATATCAAATCATTAACACACGTGAGAACGTTTCCCTCAGGTCATTAACACACCTGTGTACCTTTACCTCAAATATTAACACATGCGTGTACTTTCAACTCAAATAGTACATACGTGTGTACTTTTACCTAAAACGGCAATTCATTTGTGTACTTCTCACTTCAATTATTTTCGCACATGTTAACCTAAAAACATTAACAGACAAGCATACTTTTAACGTAATTTCATTTTGACACATGTGAGGAATTAAGCAATATATATAAACAACCAAAATTCTTGTATAGGAAATTGTACATATAATGTGGCATATTAATAGTGTTAAGTCACAATTAAGCGTTTGTATACATGCATAATGTTTACAATATTTTATAAACTATATTTACTGTATTAACTGTTTGAGTACCATGAGATGATTAAGCGTCTTAAGTGACTTCTCGAATGTGCTATGGGCTTATATACGGTTGGTCGTTTTCCCTATATAACCCCCTGTCGTTGATATATAATAAAACATGTCTGCTGAAACATTACCAACTATTAAAACATAACTGTGACACACCCTACTTCAACATGTCCGCCATCCATTTTTCTTTGATCCAAACCTACCTTTTGTTTGGAACTGAATCTGTTAACTAAACTTTGAAAAAGCACTATATATCCCAAATATAATCTAGAATACTGTAGTGAATTATTTATTACCTTTTGTAATTAAATAAAACTGACGTGGTACATGAACTACATACGCCCTCCCTCTTTGTTTAATTGTATGCTAGTTTATGTGTTTGTCTACGAGCCAATGAACAACTGGTAATACTAAAACCAGACAAGGGAAGTGACTCAGTGGTTATGGAAATATCTGACTACGAAATGACAATGAAAGACATTGTATCGGATCCATCCATATTCCAGTTGGATCCGAAAGCTAGCAATTTAGGGGGCGTTTATGCAAAAGTGAGGAAATAAATTTAGTGACTGTCCGATAGTACACTTTTCAGTGAGCCAACTGTGCACCTACTGACCCCACGGGGCTCACAACATGGTCTTCCTAAATTGCACTAAGACCGATTTTATCTATTGTCAACTCTGCCCAACACAGTATGGCGAAATGGCTTGCCGAAATTTTCAAACCAGTGCGATATTCATTTGACCTCTTAATATTAAAAGATTCATTTGAACTGGTCGAACTATTGGACATATCGATCTTAAACAAAAGTTCATGGCGTCAACAGACATTGCGCCTCTATTCACCAACGTTCCACTGGAAGAAACAGGGAAGATCATCTGTGATGGTATAAAAGAGAAGATACTGAAGTTAGAACAATACCTGAGACTATGTGTTTTATAATTATTTCGACTTAAGTATTATTCATTTACTTACTTCATATGCTACTTAATTCTGCAGTATGCCCGTGATGAGAAGCAGCGAAATATGTCAGGCAATAAATAGTGCAACATATTTTTTGTGGCTTAAGTGTTTATATTGGTATTTAATTTATTTTTCCCATCAAAGCTTACTATTATAACATTTTCTGTCACCACGGCAGCTGGAATATTGTCCTTTGACGCTACATTTACTCATACATATAGAGGTATGTCACCATTAAAATTCAGCAATAGAGCGACCCCTGTTGTTGCATATTCTTTACATGATGCCGCAGTCAACAACAGCATTTTTATTTTGCTGTATATGATTTCTTGACAAGTTTACATTCAGTAGTTTGCCTTGCCATTGATTTCAGAACGACCGGCACTCATACCATTGTATGGGAACCAACGTAAGGCTTCCAAATCGCCCGCATACGTGAATCGAACGTGTATGCGGGATTACCAATTGCATTCGCTACCTTTTCGCAACACAGCCTGTAGTTATCTTCTCTTTACAACCGTTTGAAATCACTAAACCACTACTCCTGCAATGTTAAATTCTTTAGCAAGAATTTTTCTTCGATGATTTAGATTTTACATGATTCATGGCATTTTCCAATTTTCTTGCGAAATTCCCGATATCAACATTAGCCTTATCGTGACATTAATTCGCTTTCACTTTTAAACTCACTTCATATTAATATCATTATCGTCCGTGTGCATCATATCAGAAACTATATGTTTAACAGAACGTTTAATTTCCTGAGCAATTTATGGTCTTTGATGTGTTGCCGTTTCGCCTCACTTTAAAATTAGTTATTTTCCTATCTAATTTATTTCTCATTGCGTACGGCACGAATCTCATTGACAGCTGTTTAGAATATTCCATGAGGTGAGCTTGCTGTCAATCCTTCTACAAGAGCGGTACATTGTTTTGTATTTGTTAACATCTCAGTGTAAGGTAATTCCATGACAGAATCTGCTGACTGAGTTGTCAGATATTAGACCTAGTGTAAGGTAATTCCATGACAGAATCTGCTGACTGAGTTGTCAAATATTAGACCTAGTGTAAGGTAATTCCATGACAGAATCTGCTGACTGAGTTGTCAAATATTAGACCTAGTGTAAGGTAATTCCATGACAGAATCTGCTGACTGAGTTGTCAAATATTAGACTTAGTGTAAGGTAATTCCATGACAGAATCTGCAACTGAGTTGTCAAATATTAACCTTAACACATTCTAGGCCACGACAAACCGATCTGGAGTGGCCAGTTTCTTTCCTCGATGCCTTTCCTTCGTAGACAATTTTCAGAAATTGTCTAATCTTTTCCGGTACTCGGATAATGAGGCTGGGGTTTTCCAGAGCCGAACCTGTAGGATTAAAATAATCCTGTCCGTGCTAGCGATAGAATCTGGACCACTGTCTTTGCATACTATCTCACTAACCACCATGCCATTGCGTCTCATACTCATTAATGTAAGTAAAATATGCCGGGTGTTTGTAAAGTCTCTCTACACTTTGTATATAGAACAAATTTGAAACATGAAGTACATGATGTCATCAAAATATGTGCTCCACAGTCCATCGTGGAGCAATATGCAGCGAATGGCTGTCTTCTGCTGGAGTAATTCTTTGCACTCCAAACAGAGTGGTGTTGTAAGCAGAAGAAAGAATATTTTCATATTTTTTCTACATGCATAGTATAATGGGACTTTACAAACACTCTGTAGGAAACAAAGCTACTAAAAGGACATAGATAGTTTTAACATTTTGTCTAATGTTTAAGGAGTGTCTGGCAGAGTGGTTAGAGTCTGGCTTCTTCTTCAGGAGATACGGGTTCGAATAATTGGAAAGATGTGGCTTTTTATATCGGGGGTGAAAAGAAAACCCTAATCTGCACAGTTCTCGACGCCTGTACCGGCCAGGCAACTTTAATTCCTAAGGCTCAAGATTCCCCCCCCCCCCTCCCACCACGGCCCACATCGCAAGCTAGTATAGGTGACAGATGACAGCCAAATGTTTATGGGGCCCATTTCAACGGGGGACCAAGGCCCACTTGGCAAAGGGCAAACTGACACCCTGGCCAGTCTACCGCTGGGTGTTAGACCCATTTTGTTATAGACCATTAGGCACTCGATCGGTGATGTGGTCAGTATCAACTCATCCTGTTTCAGGATATTGTGGTCAACATCAGCATCTTTCAGCTGTATGTTGATTCCTAGGCTAGATTACGCTCATCAGCACGCCACGACTTTCTGAGCGACCGGCTCCATACTCTCATAAGTCACTGGCGCTACTTGAACCGCTTCCAATTCTCGTCTGCTCACGTCAACCACGAGAGTATTCGGGATTACGGAGAAAGTATCAACCTGGTCCTTGTTATTTCTCACGACATTTCCTGACACACATTTTAGCTCGGATCGGCCTGGGATCGCACGTTAATTTTAAAACCCGCTCTGATGTGGATTTGATCCCATGACCACCGAACCGGCAGGCCAGCGACTAGCCACTGCGTTACCGTGGCACCGACCACTTAGTGTTACAGTTAGTTTCATCTTTCACAAGACGTCACAATCAACCCAAGCATTATTTGTCTGTTTTTTTTTTATTTACTAGACTACTTTTACTTTCAGTAATTTGCCATTGCATTCTGAAGATCACAAAAGCCAAGGCTGCCCCGTTTACGACATATTTAGTCACACCTTCTAGAAAACAGCACAGAGAGAGAGAATCGTTCTGGGCAACTAGGTGGGAAAAAAGTAACATTATACAAGAGACTGCATTGCAGATGTGGACAATCAGTTACAAGCGAACGAAAGAATTAAATAAACAACGTTCTCGCTCATGTTTCGGTATACTACATTGAAGCTCATTGCTTTCGATCGACTTTAAAACTAAACATACCACCACATGTCAACGCCTGTGAAAACAAAGGAGTGAAATACATGCATGATGTTTTCTTAATCTGGACATGTAGTGTCTCGACTAGTGGAGTCGAGTTAAAAAGACTAGTAAATGTGGGGGTCACGTGTAGACACTTGGAGTATCGTAATGTATAATAAAATTAATTAATTAAACAGTTCCGTAGTAGAAACGTGGTGTGGGTCTGTGAAATGTTAGGACTATCACGCTGTGCAGACCTTAATGTACGAAGGAATACGTGCTCAATCTATACTATCTCATCTGATCTCATTATCTTCCTCTTGTAACTTGCGGTGTCAAGGTGAAGTATAAATACGTGATCAATCTATACTATCTCATCTCATCTCATCTCAGTGTGTTCCTCTTGTACCTTGCGGTGTCGCGGTGAAGTATAAACAATGGGAGAGTGCCTGCTCATGGGCTTCATGTATTGATATTCTCATGGACTCTGTTATTCCCTGCGTCCAACGTTTACGTGGTCGGCCTCTTCCTCTGTTTCCATCTGGTCTGTAAATCATTGCTTGTTGTGGTATACTGTTAGTTGGTAACATACTTGCATGGCCAAACCATTTGACTTGCTGCCTTTAAAATGTAAAATGCCTGTAAAATCTAGCGCAGCTATATCCCCCACTTTACTCCTGATTACTTCATTTCTGATCTTATGAGGGTAAGTTAATAAGTAAGTCACAAATGGCGTTAGAAAAATAACTGAATATGATAACAACTTGAAACCAGTTTATTTTTATACATACATTGTCCCTTTATTTCTCAACATAATTGATGCACTTATCCCATCATTTTATCAGTCCTCCCAAACCGGCTGCATATAACTGCTTGCTCTGTTTTCTAAACCACGTTTTCACTTCACATACAACTTCGGCATCATTCGATAAATGTCTCCTGCCAAGGTGAGTTTTCAATGTTTATGCTGACAAATGTTTATCCCGTAAAGCGGTGCATAGCTGGGTAGAAAAGGCTACGACGGCGAGTCAATAAGTAAGTCACACAGTTCTGTGGGATGGCAGGTTAATGACAACAAAGCACTCAGGTCTATGCAGCCGGTTGCGAGGGACTGATAAAACGATGGGATAAGTGCATCGATGTTGGTGGAAATTATGTTGAGAAATAAAGGGACAAAGTATGTATAAAAATAAACTGGTTTCATGTTGTTATCACATTTAGTTACTTTTCAACAGCCATTTGTGACTTACTTATTAACTTACACTCGTATCGCGTCTTGATACATTGAGTATTCTTCTCGGGAATCTAATTTCTGTAGTTGTGATGTTTCTTTTCTCTTTTTTGTCATTGTCCAGGTTGGGCATTGGTAATATAGAGTTGGTAGGAAGATTGTGTTGTAAAGTGCTTTCTTAGTAGTTATTGATGCATGTTTGTACTTCAGTATTGGTGCCATTTGTCCAATGAGTTCGTTTACCTTATTGCATCTATTTTCGATCTCGTCTTCTGATTTTTCATTTGATGATATTTTACTTCCTGGGTACTTAAAACGCTTTAACTGTTTCAAAGGATGTTCATTTAGGGGAATTGTTGTTGTTGTTTTTTCTTTAGTTATAGTAATTACCTCTGTTTTACTTATGCTAATTTTCATATTATGTTCCCTACACATTTCTTTTAGACTATTCATGTGGTATTCTAAATCAGCTTCTGATTTTGCTATTAGTGTTTGGTCGTCCACAAACAGGAGTTCTCTAATAATGTAATTTTCAGATGGTTCTTCTTCTTGTTCTCGACATGCGATGTTCTTGCGGTCTCTGTTTGGCTGGTTTCTTTACATATGTTGTCTACATATGTTATGAACAAGAGAGGGGAAAGGGCACACCCTTGGCGTACTCCAGATCTTATGGTGAAGGGTTCTGAGTGGCCTCCAGTTGCTCTCACTATGCATTCACTGTTGTTGTATAAACCTCTACATAGGTTTGTTAGTATACATATGTTTCTCAATGTTTACTAATGATTAAATTAAGTCTATTATTTAAATATTGTTTTTATATATTTGTAATTTATTTGTTTAATGTAAAGATTATCTGCTATTTAGCTTGTCAATTGAAGTGGGGAAAAGAGTTTAGCTTGTCACTTGAGGTGGAAAAACAACTTAATTGAACCAGCGTACGGAAGCGAATGTTGCGCAAGTGAGGAATTATGTGGAAATTGCGGAAATGGGCATTAATAAAAGAACGGCGAGAACACAGTGAAGAGATAAAAAGAGCAACTTAAAAAACCCAGAAACGGAAGTAGTTACTCGCATCTAAAGAAAACAGTCCACATTTTTTGCATGTCGTGAGAAGGGGAAAGTTAGAGTATGTCGTCACAACGGGAAATTTGGAAGAGAAGACATCACGGCATGGAGGAACGTCGGTATCAGAAAATATTGGAGGCAATAGGGGCAGAAGACTGTGGACAGACATACCACCAACGCCACACGGCATGGAGGAACGTCGGTATCAGGAAATATTGGAAGCAACATGGGCAGAAGACTGTGGACAGACATACCACCAACGCCACACGGCATGGAGGAACGTCGGTATCAGAAAATATTGGAAGCAATAGAGGCAGAAGACTGTGGACAGACATACCACCAACGCCACACGGCATGGAGTGTAGGATGAACACGTACAGATTATGGTACATTGTATATAAAATATGGTTATTGAAGAAAACACTAATGCTCTTGAAATGTTGGTATATAGATCAGTGGGGTCGATGTTACCAAGAGGAAATCTTGAGACTCCACGCAGGACATAGCAGGAACTCTATATACGAGATAGTTAGGAATGTTATTGCGGAATTGGTAACATGACATGTAGACATTTGCTGCAAGATAGTTCAACATATGCCGAACAGAGAAAATCATTTCATAGGCTCCGTTTGAGGACGAATTGTATGACTATATTAGTAACCTCGAGATGTCTGATGCTTTCTTCAAATTCATTCTGACTGATTTATGAAGATGTAGGAGGCAGATGACGAAGAAGAAGCAGCAGATGTAGAGGACACCGAGAAAGAATCTGTATTTGCATGTGTAGGAAGCTCTGCCAACATTGATATTTTATTTTAGTTCGCTCAATTTGAACTCAAGCGTAGTCCATACACGTGCTAGGCTACTACTTCTAGTGCACCGGACTGAGTTTTACCTGGGTATTAGCTTTTTCTCTTACCAATGTCACTCGCCAGCACTCGCCACTCCGACTTGTGAGGTTACTTGTCATGTACATTCCCAAATTAGCATTGTAGTCCAACTGACTGATGAAGGGATTCAACCATCTATCTCGGCATCGGCACACTGGAAGTTTAAGAGCGAGCGCTCTTATCCATTCAATCATGTTAACCTCCACTGCCAACATAAGAATAATCTCTGCCCATCGCTGTATGCTGTGTCCACTCATGACCTGACATGCCTTTTCGTAAATGTTAAAATTTAGTCCCGATGACCCCTTTATCTTCTGAGATTGGTTAGGTGAAGGAGAGTGCTGCGACTCCCCGAGAGGATGGTAGTCTTCTAGTGGGTAGGGAGAAAATTATCTACACAAACCTCAGATAGATGCAAGCTCTTTTCAGAACTCAGGGGATCCGAACTCCAATGCGTCAGACTTACGAGTTGACACTGCTCGTCTTCAAGAGGGCTCTACAAACAACAGCAACAACAAAATAACATTCCTGCTGTCACTACTTCCTTTCATTAGCAAATAAACAATCTAACAAGCATTGATTGACACTCATGGAAGCAGAAGAAAGAAGTAGACATTAGACAGAGAAAGAAATGTTTCTTGTGGAATGGCTTGCCTCTCTTCAGAGGTCAACATTTGTGAGAACTGTGTGGATTTTCTCCCCTGGTCATGCGGGTGTGCGGGGGGAATGAACAGGCTGATAGCTGGCAGTAAATGCACCTCTTCGTGATAAATTACTTATGGACAAGGGAGAGGTGGTCGGGCACCTGTAGGACCAGGTGGAGAAAGCAGTAGATCAGATTAAGAACCCGTATGTGGAGAGGATGATATGGCGGGGGATCGGCACGGGTTCTGGTAGAATCTCAAAGTTGAGAAAGAAGACCAGGATAACTTTCGATCAGATAGCGGTTGGACCGATTAGTAGAATGAGTCTTCGCTGGCTGGTGAACGAGGGAAGGAGTGCGTATGGGGACGTCCTGGTGCAGTGATGGCGGTTATTAGCTCAAAACTAATAACATAACCTATAGTAACAATAGGCATACATCATTACGTCTTTATTCTATATTTTATGAGCGCCAGTGAGTATATTTTTTATCTTGTGTGTCTTCTCATCTCTATTTCTTTTCTTTTTTTCACTTTTATAAGCGCCATTAAATACTTATGCGTTTGTTTATTTACGGTCTTAGTGGGCGTTTGTTTATTTACTGTCTTAGTGGGCGTTTATTTATTTACTGTCTGAGTGGCCGCAAGGATTCCACTTCAATTGCTATTTTCTTTCATTATTATCCCAATCCCAGTGTCTTAACATCCCTATTTACATCTGCATTATCCCCAGTGTCCCATACTCGCAAACTTGTTTGAATTTCTTCTCGTTTATTGGAATGTATTGATACGTGGAATGTATTGCTAACTGTGTGTGGACACCAGCGTTTACTTTTCTGTACGAATAATCTGTTTGTTTATGCTTGTTCAAGTTAATATGCTTTGGTTGATGCGGAGTCTGTTAAAAGCTGTTTAACTTAGTCACGCGATACAATCGTTATTGCAGACGGCACTGTATGCTTTGTGATTTAGTTGTTTAATGTGGGCTATGTTTGTATCGAATGATCAGTGACGGTTGTTACACACACACACTCTCTCTCTTTCTCTCTCTCTCTCTCTCTCTCTCTCTCTCTCTTTCTTTCTCTCTCTCTCTCTCTCTCTCTCTCTCTCTCTCTCAAATAAAGATCAATCATTCAATCAATCTATATATATCACATCCATCCCTACACACACGCTCTCTCTGACACACACCCTCCCACACACACACCCAATCTCTTTCACATCCACCCTCACACTTAGACTCTCTCACGCCCACCTACACAGACGCTCTCTAACATACATTCTCTCTCTCTCTCACTCTCTCTCTCTCTCTCTCATTCTCTCTCTCTCTCTCTCTCTCTCTCTCTCTCTCTCTCTCTCTCTCTCTCTCTCTCTCTCATACACACACTAATTTTCTTTCACACACAGAAACACACACTCACATACATAGCACGATATTTGATTATGAAAAATCACACACACACACATACACACACACACACACACACACACACACACACACACACACATCCATCCATCCATCCATCCATCAAGTGACATGCCGGTAAGCGTAGGCGGTCATGTCTTGCCATCTCACTCGATCCAGAGTCGTGGATCAGCTCCGTGTTCCTGTCTCGACCATGCCATGTGACCAAGCCATCCAGGTATTTGCGTCAAGGTCTTCCTCTTGGTCTGTTCCCTTCGATCTTGCCAGTTGTCACCAAGTTCTCCAATCCATTTCTTCTCATAACATGCCCCAAAAAAATGTTGACTGTCTGCGTCTAATGTCTCTAATCAGTTTACGATCTTCGTTTGTTTCTTGAAGTACTTGTTCATTGGTTTTTCTGGCTGTCGATGGTATGCTTTGCATTTTCCTCAGAAACCACATTTCTACAGCCATCAGATGTTTTTCAGCTTGACTGCTCATTGTCCAAGATTCACATCCATATAAAAGTACAGGTTCTATGTAGCACCTCAACACTCTTTTTCTTGTTTCAATTGACATCTATTTATTGGTCAGTATGTTTTTCATCTTGCTAAAGGCTACCTTAGACATGGCGATTCTTGTTCTAATCTCTTCAAGGCATCTCCCATCAGATGTTATTACTGTTCCGAGATAATTGTACCTATTCACTTGTTGAAGAATATTCCCATTTACTTGTATATTACATTGTGGTATTTCGTTCTTCCTAGTGACGACCATAACCTGTGTCTTTTTACAATTTAATTCTAACCCTCGTTGTTCACTGTGTGTAACAACTGCATCTACTAAATGTTGCAGGTCCTGTTCATTGTCTGCAATCAAGACTGTATAGTCTGCATATCTAATGTTATTGATACATCGTCCTCCAATGTTGATTCCTTCCATATCTTCAATATTTCTGAAAATACTTTCACTGTACAGGGAAAACAGATCTGGAGACATTACACATCCCTGTCTCACACCTCTCTTAATAGGCTGATATTGGCCTACTTCATTATCAACTCTTATGGCAGCTTGTTGTTTCCAATATATGTTTTTTACAAGTCTAAAGTCTTTTCCATCAATTTGTAGATCTTCAAGCATCCTTATCATCCACACACACACACACACACACACACACACACACACACACACACACACACACATATATATATATATATATATATATATATAACGAGCAACTTGCCGATAGCGTTGAACGAACTATCAACTCCGTAGCTCCAACGTCGACTCCCAGGAATCTCACAAAACATAGCACTTCTGAATCAATTGGCGTAGTCTGGAAACGAACCCACGAACTTCAGAACTGGAAAGCGTCCTTGCTGTGGAGACCTCCCACCTCCATTAATAGGAACACGTGACTAATCATGATTCGTAATAGCCCATTGCCTCAAATTGAGGTAACACTGAAGATTCCACAACATGTCAACATAAAGGCACTTGAAAGTAACCTGGAACCTCTATAGTCTTAACGTCTATGAAGGGACAATAATAACCTCACCTTCCAGAGGTAGAAGACGGGAAACACCACAATGTGGAAAACGCAGCTATAGAGACCGATTGTCCACTGGGATACGTGGACAGCTCTGGCGAACTCTTTTCTAATAGTAAAAGTACCACAGAGAATGAAACTCATATACCCTGGCGACGTACGAGGTTGCTAAATGATGAGGGCATAGTCTACAATTACATGGACGTCGAAAGCACTGGAAAAACTACTACATTATGGATAGTTAGAGACTCAAAATGGAAGTCGAAATGGGATCCGATGTTGAGGACTCATGATGAGGCATATTATTACGCATACTGGGAAAGAGATCAATGTGCGAGAAAGGGTTGTAGGGTTGTCGACAGTAAACCTAGTCCCTAAACAGCATAACATCCCGGAAACTGTCATATGCTGGCGATATGAAACGACACAGTGGCTTGAAAAGAATGATGATGGAACGAGTAATTTGCCATTGTAGGTGATGATATTCCTTTGCACCCAGTCGCATGCTGATTGTCTGGAGTCACTAGCTGCACATGTCTATCCCTTCTTGGAAAGATTGCTCATATGTAGCACCCATTTGCCTGTTATCTGACTTTCTATGAATTGACGAATCATGATATTCTAGGCATGAGTAAAGAAGGATATCAATAAGCAGCCAAGATGAGAAATTCTAATGGCATTAGAATGTGGCTTTTGAAAAAAATTTGCAATTAATACAACGAAAGGACAGGAAAACCAATGAACAAGTCCTACAAGAAACAAATAAAAACCGTAAATTAATTAGAGAAATTAGATTTTTTTAAAGTCATGGCATGAAATAAATGGAACATTTAGTGACGGCTGGTACGGCTTAAGGAAAAATATCAAAGGGAAGGCAAAGCGATAATTTTCTGGGTGAGCTTAGCCACATGGCATCGAGACAAACAAAACAGACCTTATTCACGGCTCAGGTGATCGTGTAGGGCAGCGAACCGTGACCGCCATGGCACTTGATGATAACAAGTTTGCCATTGCTTTCTGATATTTAATTCTGACTTTTATAAGTGTAGTCTAAACCAATAGAACCACTCTAAGAGTCGTTCGGTAATTTGTGGGACATTTCTGAACTACTCCAAGTGACACGCAGTATACTAAAAGTAAAATACTCTTACCACGAGATCGCAAACAGAAAGCTAGTATGAAAAAGGTTTCAGTCAATGTTCGGAGGGAAACGAAGCCATAAATTGGCTTTGTAGATAGCATTCGACTTCCTACTGGTGAATAGTAATTCATCAATTACGTCGGATACGAGTCTCTAAGGGGGATAATCAGCTAGGGTATCCGTTCCTGGAGCAACGCCAAATGTAGGGAGAAAACGCGGAAGCTCAATCCAGAAGGGAGTTTTTATGGGTATACACACGGAGACCTTGGTACTCTTTCAATAGAAGAAGTCGTGAAAGAAATACGTAACTCTTGGATGTATATGGTAATGACGTCTATTACTTTCTGGAATATACTGTATTGTCAAAATGTGTCTCTCACTCAGCAAAGTGGAACGTAAATAAAGCATTGATAAATTAGACTGGGTTTCTGGAGGCAACGCAAGGATTTGTTTAGACTAAGAGCGTAAGATACTGATTGTATTAGAAGTAGGGGAAGAAGGGTTGAGGATTAAGAAGAAGAAGAAGAAGAAGAAGAAGAAGAAGAAGAAGAAGAAGAAGAAGAAGAAGAAGAAGAAGAAGAAGAAGAAGAAGAAGAAGAAGAAGAAGAAGAAGAAGAAGAAGAAGAAGAAGAAGAAGAAGAAGAAGAAGAAGAAGAAGAAGAAGAAGAAGAAGAAAGAAGAAGAAGAAGAAGAAGAAGAAGAAGAAGAAGAAGAAAAAGAAGAAGAAGAAGAAGACGTGTATTCGCACAATGACATGAAGTATATCATGATGCAAACTCATATATATAAAGTCTAGACTCAAGTATATCATGGTACCACCCAGTATATATTGAGACTAGATATAAGTATATCATGCTACCACCCGTATCGTATTCAACACATGTGATGTACATGTACACGTGTGTTTTAGATAATTAAGCAGCGGTGAGGTGTTTATTATTGCGGTAAACTATCAACATGCACTGAACCTGACTACCAATCGTTGTTACTGCATCCGACTATCAATAGTTGTTGGATCACTCGACTTTCATTTGTTGCTAGTGCACTCGACTACTAACTGTCATTGTTACTAGTGCACTCGACTATTGATGATTGTCAGTGGACTCGACTATCAATAGTTGTTAGTTCTCTCGCTAATCTATGGTAGAAGTTGTTGGTGCACTCGACTACAAATAGTTGGTAGTGCACTCGGATTCCAATAGTCGCTAGTGCTCCCAACTAACAACTGTTGTAAGTGCTCTCGGCTATCAATAGTTGTAAGTGCTATCGGCTACTAGTGGTCGTAAGTTCATTCTCCAATAGTGACAGCCCTAACCATGTTTTCTATCAGTAAAACGTTAACGGGGAAGACAGTCTACTTCATAAACAGTATCATGTCTCTGAAATTACAAGTCTGGTCGCATCAATCGCCTCAGTGGTTTAGAAAGAGATCAGTAATGGAAACTACGGTTCCTAGTTGTCGAGGGAAAGGCCGACGGATGCAATGTTGAAAATGAGGCGTTAATGACACCCTGGTCATGCCAACGAATGAGGCAAAAGAATTTAAGCAGAATCGAGAGTCTCCTCCTCGGACTGTGATAGGAGCGACGTTATGCAAATACCTGAAGATGAGACTGGAATTGCCCAGGTCTCATCACAAACTCACCAAAAATGCTATTTGAAATTAAAAGGGACCGTTACTGTAAACATCTAATTATCATTCCAATGCCGATCAACCCTTGAAACTAAATCTTAACAGACTGGCTCTTCCAGTCATCATGTCCTTAGTTCTAGCTACATTTATGTTCATAGTGTTGTCATTACAAATACCGTTTTGATCGCAGACATATTTGCAAACGAAAGTCAAAACAAAGGTCTTAAATTTAATAACTAGAGAAACAGCTCCCGTGTGTTGCCGGGGCCCATACGGGAAGCAAAGAATAGCAACACTGCAGCCTACCACGCATGTCGTAAGAGGCGACTAAGGAGGCTTGATGGTTCCGTCGCCCTGCTACTGAGTGAGTGCGTGGCGCGACACTGTGAGCTGTGAGTTTCGTGTGAAATGTTTTTGAATCTGTCCGAGGTCTTTTGGAACGTGACTGCATGTTCGGAGCGATGGCAGATGGCTATGTCCCAGAGTTGACCGGTTTTTGCCTTATGCAGAAATGCGTGGCTGCTGGGCTTCTGGTTGACTGCCACTATCATCGACGATGAACTGTATTTCGTGGACTGTGTGGGTGAACATCTAGGAAACATCCAGATAGGAAAATGACTGCCGATTCCATCAGAAATGAACTGGGTATTTTGTGGGGGACTATTGTGTTGATATTCTGGTGGCGGCATTATGCACAGTGCATCTGTGCGGGCTGTTATTTGTCGAGACTCCTGTCTTTTCCACTTTTCACATTGGGCAGTGGGGAGCATTTTGTGTGATATTCACTGGCACTGGCAGTTGGAACTGCGACTAACTAACTAACTAACTAGAGAAACAAAGGTGATGATAATTACAAAGGAAACTTGAATTCCCAGTTGCAAAATCAAAGTGAATGGAATACATCTAAAACAAGCCAACTTGTTTAAGTATTTGGCTACTTTAATAACAGCTGATGGAAGATGTATTAAAGAAATTAATATAGAATAAACCTAGTAAAAGCAGCATTTTACAAGTTGAGGAATTTGCTATATAATATAGTCGAGGTGAGAAAAAGAGTTCTTAAGAGCTATATCGAGCCAATTACTGATTACGATAGTGAATACTGGGCAGTTAGCAAATTAGTTTAAAATTATGTGGAAGCTGCAGAGATGTGGCTTTATAAAAGAAAGATGAACATACCATGGAAGGATGAGTTGAGTTGAGTCAAAAACCGAGATACAGAACACAGGATTCTTCCGTACGTATTTCGTCTTCATCTTGAAAAGCCAGCGGGGAATCCCAATACTAATGGTACAAGCTGCAGTCTAATTATGTGTTTATCTGGCCTTTTATCGAAGTACTCAGTATCGATCAGATCCTCTGTATCACTATTCACTCTAGGCCAGTGTTTCCCAACGTGGGGCCCACGTCCCACAGGGGGGCAATTTGACTGTTAAGGGGGGCAATTCGAAAATGGAAGAAATCGGCTGAATATAACAAAACGGGGATACTTGAGACTGAAGTTAACTAAATTGGAACCTGACATAAGATCTCTTTGCAGCAAGCATCAAGCGCAAGGATCTCACTAAATTTAAGTAATAAATAATTACTAATAATTAAAATAATATAGAAAAATCTTTCATTATAATTATTTTGTACTTGAATTTCAGTTCTCCATTATATGTTTTGAAAATTTACTTACTGTGTTTGCTCAATAATTACCTAGTGATTTCTTCCTAAAACCTATCATTCAAGTTTCTTTAGTGAACATTTCAATTTTTGAATATTAAAAATAATGTATATGTTGAGGGGGGGGGGGGGGGCGTGGGAATTTTAGAAAGGCTTAAGTGGGGCATGGCACAAAAAAGGTTGGGAAACACTGCTCTAGGCCATAATAAATGATCTGTTCTGTCGCACTATACACTTACTCTCACGGTGCCCTGACTATGCCTGCCTTATCGTGCACCAGTAATCAACCAAGGGCGGAGACCCAGCCAGTCTGCCCGCCTGTTGATTATTTCTCACTACACCAGCATGTCCTGGGGAGAAGAACTAACGGTAGCCCCCTATCTTTGATTTTTGAATTGAAGCATGCCACTCTGCACGAAGCATGCCTGTCTTATGGGTGAATTTAAAAACGTAATGAAGATATATAGAAATAAGTTAACTCACGAACAGCGAGCTGGTTAATCGCATTATAAAATAAAGTCCACGAAATGTTGGCACGCCATAAGAAGGGGAAAGGTGGATTACTTCGTGACAATAGGAAAATTGAGGGGGATGCAAGGCAGTTGAAACCGAGAGAGAAGGTACTGGACAGTTTGACATCTTGACATGGAGGAACAAAGTATCAGCTAAAATTGGCAGAACAAGAGTCAGACGGTTGTGGACATGCACGACAAACAACGCCACAAGGTTTGGGCTTTAAGAAGATTTACAAACGTTGTTCAAGTAATTTCTCAGAGAGTGTTATATTTGTTCTACGTGTAGTCTGACTGACTATAGGGAAGTGTTGGCATACGTTGATCACATCCGCATGACTAGAATGCTGAGTTCTCTTTCAGGGGACACGGGTTCGAATCCTCAGACTCAAGACCCGCCCCCTACTCCTTTTTTTCCTACACAGCAAGGTACTGTAGGTAGTAGATGACAGACAGATATGTTGATTACCTCTGTGATGATGCAGAATCCTCCATAGTTGTCTCCTGCTCAAAAGGTGGAAAGCTTTTCTACATAAAATGTTTAAAAGGCAAGAGGGTCGACTTCATTGCACCGGGTTTAATCCCATATGGCTCAGTCTCTCTCTCTCTCTCTCTCTCTCTCTCTCTCTCTCTCTCTCTCTCTCTAAAGAATCGCTTGCCGAAAGCGTCGCACAAAGCACGAATTCCGTAGCTCCTGAGACGACCCCCAGGAGTCTCCGAGAAAACTACACTCGTGAACCGAACAACTTAGCCAGAATCCAACCCACGATATTCGGATCGCGAGGCAGGTGATGCAACTACTTCGCCACGGCGACTCCCAGCTGTTCAACATCTAAATAAGCAACACAAAAGACTGTTCATGTGTCTCGTCCCTGGGAATAGCACGATGTTTGATCAACACTTAATGTGACTCCTTTCAAATGGGTACTGATAAAGCGATCTGTCAGCGGGCGAGCAAATACTGTAGTAGCAACAAAACACACACACACACACAATATGACTAGATAGCTCTATGAAAAGAAAAACACACGTAGATATGGCGAACGTTCAGATCAAAGAACAAAGAAAACAACAACAACCACCACCAAACAACAATCCTTAACTGGTGAACTGAAGTAGGTAAATTTTGTGTTAATGGGATTACCTTCTACAGCGCATACACAAATACAGTATATCGTTTCAACTCAAATCTTTATCAATGAACAAGAAAAGTAAAATGACAACACAAACAACACGGACAAAAATGAAAATTACTTAACTATGCATCTGACGAAGATTATTTCTGTGTTTATCGACTTACCTCCAGATCCCAAAATAAGCGTTCTGCCTGTTTGTCAGTTGTTGTTGTTGTTGTTGTTTTAATATAATGACTTTTCGAATCTTTCGCATACATCTATGTGCCTGCTTCTTTCGTTGAGCTTCCTATTCATACATTGTTGTTATCCCACCACCAGTTCTATTTTTGTCAAAGCGTTTCTAGTTCTAATCTCTACAAGGTACCTTCCATCATATTCTATGACCGTTCCGAGATGGTTGTGCGGGTTCACCCTCACTGTGTGCAATAGCCGCATCTACTGAACGCTGCAGATCTGGACAATTGCCTGCAATCAATACTGTAACATCTGCATATCTTACATTATAGATGGTATGTTAACCTATGGAGATTCTCCTCATATCCTCGAAATGTCTCATAATATTTTCACTATATAGGGAAAACAGGTCTGATGATAGAATGCACCCCTGTTTCACACCTCTCTTGATAGGCTGGTATTGACCTACATTATATATTTGTATTTCAGCTTGTGTATTTAATTATGTGTGTGTGTGTTGTTGTTTTTTTCTTTAAAGAAGTCTAAGGTTTTTACCATCATTTTGTAGTTCTGCAAGCATCTTTCTCATAGCGACATGTCTTACTCTGTCGAATGCTGTTGTGTAGTACTAGTCAATAAACAAATATGTGGATGTGTCTTTACTTCATCGAACGCTCTACTTATGTTCTCAGCAAATAATAGCATTTGTTGAGAAATTGGCTTCCACAAACACCCACTTTCTGAGCAAACATTACTTGGTGGATGAATGTTATTATATTGCAGAAACTCTCTGTAATAAATGTATATAATGTGGCCGGCAATCCCCAGACATATATTATTTATTCATTGATTTCCGCTTCGAAGTGCTACTCTATAGTCGTGTTCATGACAGCCCCATCTATTAGGACAGTGTTTCTCAACAAACGGATATATGTGTCCTTGCGGAGACAGTGATGCCAAAAAGAGAGGCGAGCGAGGAAAAAATCACAGCCGTCTAGGAGTTCAAGGAACCGATTCTTTGGTTCTGTAGGAGTGAGAAACGTATCTTGATAAAGTAGATGTTTCAGTTCAGGGAAACGGGCGTTTTGGCATAGTCTTGGTGCGACTGGTTAATAAGACGATGACCCGGTTCGATTCCCTGCACTGATAGGATTATTTTATTTTAGACCAGTTCGGCTATGGGATCGACCAGCTTTTAAATCAACGTGGGTACCAGACAATGTCCAAAACTTCCTGGGAATTGTCTAGGCGGGAAAGGTGACATGACGGGAAGTGATCACCCAGGTAATCATGTCGTGGCTTAGCTTAGAATATCTTCTTCTTTCTTTCGGACGTGATTGCGTTGTGCCTGTTTACAGCAGAGCTGCGTTCTTGCGCCGTTAGGCCGACACATCCGACTTCTGCGGGCATTTGTTGACCGGGTTAACCTTCCCGGGGAGCTGAGAATATGTGAAGGTCTAACAAGTCACATCCCAACCATTGTATAGGCCAACTGACCGGTGTAGGGGTTGAACCTGCTATCTCGACATCAGCACACCGGTAGTTAAGAGCGCGCGATCTTATCCGTTTATCCATTCGGCCATGCTGACCATCATAAGTTTCATTAAATAATAACCGATTAAATGGTTTGGTCACCTCACAAGAATACACTGGTACCATCAGTTAAACAGAGCCACATGGAGTCTCCGTGGCAAAGTGGTCAAGCCGTTTGACTCGGGCTCCGAAGGTTGTGGGTTCGATTCCAGGCTGCGTCCTTCGGTTCACGAGTGAAATTCTTCGGAGACTTCTGTGGGTCGTCGTTAGAGCTACGTAGTTCATATTTTGTGCGACGCTTTCCGCGCTGCGGAAAGAGACCGAGCCATATGGGATAAAACCAGGTGCAATGAAGTCGACCCTGTCAACTTTTAAGCGACTTTTTTTTTAAATGGATACAGAGCAAGTGGAAGACCACGTAAAAAAATTAGGGTGATGGTATCAAGGACAATCTTTTAGGGTAGGCGATATGGACAGTATCTCGCCGGCCGCATTTACATCCCAATATATTTTCTGGTAACTATTTTACACTGGGTCCACCTGGAATCCCACGTCAAGTTTAAAAAATCCGTCTCGATGCTTTTTCGACCCCATGAACTTCGCATCGAAAAGCCAGCGTTCAACCACAGCGGTTTCCCGGGGACACCCATAACGTATCCAAACACTAAGAATAATAAGCACACAAGCAATGTTATAAACTTATAGAGCTGGACAGGAATGATGGGAAACTAATGATGGCTGATATATATGGAAGTGATTTACAGAATTGGAATCGTCAACACTAAGGATGAGCGAGGGTGAAAGGTGAGGCGGGAGATCCATAGATCAGTCATTTGTTTTCATTTTCTATAAATGCTTTTCCTGTCTCCGTGGTCTAAAGGCTTGCGAACGCCATTCGTGAGCCGCTTACCACGTGGCGGCTCGTTTGCAAGTGTCTTTTAGTGTACGTATACACGAATATTGGTGCAATAGAAGACAGTGTTGGAAAAAAAAAGAAACTGACATAATTTATCAATAGCGAGGATAATGTGATAACACATATTGATAGATAATATGGCGAAATACATTAGAATATGGCTTCAGGGTTAGTAGGAGATGCACAATCATCGCAGAGCAGCGAGGAGCATATTAAAACATAATACCCAGTTAGAGAATTAAAGTATAGGTCGAAGGTCAGCATTGTAGGATGGGTGAGCGAGTTCGCTCTTAACCTTCCGGTATTCTGATGCCGAGGTTGTGGGTTTAGTCCCTACACCGGTCAGTTGGACTAACATAGTGACTTCTTGCCCTTGACTTGGGGATGTAAATTACAAGTATCGGAGTTTGTTCGCCTGACGGCGGTGGACACTGGTAATAAGGAAAGCTAATCCACACTCAAAAGATCTACGTTCAGTAGTTTGCTACTGCTTTCTGAACGACAGACGCTCATGCCGGATGAAAATCAACGCAAAATTGTCAGCCACCGATCGCTGTCCCTGGTTTTCTGAGACAGTTCTGTTGATGATACTCCTCTGTGCCACCTACGCAGTCCATCCAGCATCATTTCCCTCGGCCTGCTGCTGCCTCTGCTAGCCTTGATCGTCCAGTTCTTCACGATATTTGCCAATGTCCATCTTCTCACTACACGACCAAAGAACACTGTTTGTTTCTTGTTTATATTTGTATACAATGTTCTACTTTCATTATCCTTTCCCAGGCACCCGTTGTTATCTACTTTTGCAGTATTAGTCATTAGTAATGTACATCTAAGAAATCAGATACCCGCTGCCTCCAAGCACTTCCTAATCTTGTCGTTCGCGTTCCACGTTTTTTGCCATGTAGTGGCAAGTGTCATGCTCGTCTCCAAAAAAGAAAGAAATACCACATTGTAACATCCACGGGAATGGAAATATTCTTAAACAGGTGAATGGGTATAACTATCTCGGAACAGTCGTAGCATCTGATGGAATATATTTTGCAGAGATTAGATTAAGATATGCCATGACAAAGGTAGGCTTCTGCAAAATGGAAAACATACCTATCAACAAAAAGCTGTCAATTTCAGTGAGAACAAAGAGTATTGAAGTGTTATATAGAACCCTATTGTCCAATGCGCGTAAAACATGGACAATTAAAAGACAAGCTGAGAAACATCTAATGGCGATAGACTTGTGGTTTTTGAAAAATATCCTAAGAATACCATGGACGGACAGAAAGTCAAATGAGGCAGTCCTTCAAGACAGAAATGAAAAACAGAAAATGACTGGTGCAATTAGACGTATACATTTTATGGACATGTTATGAGGAGAAATGTACTTGAAAATTTGGTGACACCAGGCAAGATTAATGGGAAGAGAGCAAGAGGAAGACAGAGGGATAAATACATTAATGTTTTGGCAGCATGGCATGGTCGGGACAGGAACACAGACATGGTTCGAGACCCTGGTGTCCGTGTGAGGTGGCAAACCATGACTCTCCACGCCTTTCGGCATGGCATGTGATAATGATAATGACTAGTACCAGTAATGGAGTTTACAGGATATGTGGAACCCTGTACATGAACACACTATCTTCACCGGATATACCTCTGCCCAGACTAGACTTTAAAACTGCAAAACCAAACCTCACAAACATTTATTGCAGGTGTGTTTGGAGCCGCGGTTGCCCTAACGACAGTAGCTGCATTCTTGCCCTTTGGTTCGATGGTCATATGTTAAGAGTAGAAATTTTTTGTTTCATTGACTAGGTCCTTAGGTCGACCCAAACTAAGATAGGTACCTAGGAAATAAAGACGGCCGGTGGTATTTTGACCACATTACCATGAGTGCCGAAAGGTTTAATAATACACGTCTAGTGCCCAGCACGCCGCATGGATTTATAAGGGATCTGTTAATTCACTAGCTCCCATAATATGTGGCTCGGAGGCAGGGAACGCAGGTTCAAGATCCCGCATACCGGAATCAAAATCAGCCACAGATGTGGCAGCAGGCCGCTTTGTGTTGTTTCCATAGCGGTATGAGCTGCTGCCTTTCAGATAGCAATGGCAAACTAGTTATTGTAAAATTGCCTAGTAAATCTCATTAACAGCTAATACATGCTGGGGTTAACTGCGTCGTCCTAAAAATATCATGCAACTAACTTTAACGCCCAAAATAATATATATCCTTTATATAGTGCTGATATACACACGCATTGTAATACTCGCCAGCAATACCGAGTTGTGCTCCTTGTTGAGATTCTCAGCCGTTCTGTAATTACTAAATGGAGTCTGAAACATTTATGGAGCTATCGCGTGTGCAACGAACATGACCCCATACAAACTAAACAAAACAAACACTATAATCACCATGACATGTTAGTAATGTTTCGTGCTTCAATGAACGGTAATTTCAACGTGCCATGGAATGAATACTAGAACAAAACTTACACTGCAGAAACAAACAGGCAGGGGAGAATGCGACCACTATTCACCAGGTCGTTAGAGAAATCCCCAATAGTCAGATATGTCATTAATTTAATTTGGTTTGTCCCGAAGCAATTTTCTTCCATTGGTCATTGGTGTGACAGCGTTGTCACATTTTGTAGGCCTGAATGCACGGAGGAATAGGTGGCCAGTCTTTCCTTCACTTAGCAAGCGATGAGCCCAGGCGTCGAGGGTTGGCGTGAGGCTGGATACCTCATCCCGCAGAACACTTTAGCTGCAAAATCCAACCAATTGTGATCATGTGTAAAAAGGGTTGGACATGAGTTAATTTAGGAAGCAGCAGCAGCGAAAGAAGAAGAAGACGAGATGCAAGAGAAGTTAGCAGACAGGCGTTCTTGCTCCCCCCCCCCCCACACACACACATACACACACACTCGCACACAAACATATGCACATAAACAAACAGACACAACAGAACACATAATCACAGAGCTTGGAGACAAGCGTGCTTGCTCCCCCACCACACACACACACACGTACAGACAGACAGAGAGAGAGAGAGAGAGAGAGAGAGAGAGAGAGAGAGAGAGAGAGAGAGAGAGAGAGAGAGAGAGAGACACTTAAACAAACACAGACACGACAGAACACATAATCACCAGGCAGAGACACGGGCTGCTTTACCGCAGTTCTCAATTTTCAGTCTGAAAAAAAATATATACACAACTTTCGCGATATTTCAAGAGAAAAAAAGGCACATACGAGATACTAAGCTGTCATAGTGGGCGCATACTTAAATAAGCCATTCCGTCTTCATACATTATTCATGTACTGTCTTTATCAGATAGTTACAAACACTCCTAGTCACTTCAAATTTGTCACGGGAATAAATAAAATATTTCGAAAACATTGGGACAAATAGAAAGATTAGAAGTTGGACATTAGAATTCTTTCTGGTTAAATTGAGACAGAGGACCCTGAAAGCACACATTATAATTAGTTTAGTTTAGTTTAGTTTAGTTTAGTTTAGTCGTTGGATCAACATCACGGCACACGGTTTAAGCCATAAGTGCCCCGTTTTTTCTCCTAACTCAAACCTGAGTTTGGAGAAACTCAAAGCTCGAGAAGCTCAATGCACGAACTCCGTTGCATCGGCGAGGATCCTGAAATACTTGGGTAGATTTTTAACTCGAAATTTTGCCCGGGCAGCGCCGTTAGGCTACTCTTTTTCGATTTCCAACTGCCAAGGGATTTTTTACGTGCGCAACAATACACACGGGCGTCCGATCTCACTAACCAGAGACCAGGAGGACATTTTATTACTGGAGGATTTTTTAAATAAATCCCGGTCCTCACTGGGGCCGGGACCTCCAGCACTCGAGGCGGACACCATACCTCGAGACCACTCAGCCCCCTACACATTACAATATTAAATGCAATGAGAATATTTTTATGAAAACATAAAGTAGATTTTCAATTGTGTAGATACCCCAGCAGCGTTTTCATGCGTTGATGTTGTTGTTTGTATCATATATAAAGTGTAGAAACCCCAGCAGTGTTGTCATGCGTTGATGTTGCTGTCTGTATCATATATAAAGTGTAGATACCCCAGCAGTGTTGTCATGCGTTGATGTTGCTGCTTGTATCATATATAAAGTGTAGATACCCCAGCAGTGTTGTCATGCGTTGATGTTGTTGTTTGTATCATCTATAAAGTGTAGATACCCCAGCAGTGTTGTCATGCGTTGATGTTGTTGTTTGTATCATATATAAAGTGTAGATACCCCAGCAGTGTTATCATGCGTTGATGTTGTTGTTTGTTTCATATATAAAGTGTAGATACCCCAGCAGTGTTATCATGCGTTGATGTTGTTGTTTGTTTCATATATAAAGTGTAGATACCCCAGCAGTGTTGATGTTGCTGTTTGTATCATATATAAAGAACACTTGTTTTACATATTGTTTGTTCAATCACTGTGAACTCAAGCGTAGTCCATACACTTGCTATTGCTTCTAGTGCACTGGACTTATTTTTGCGTATGGATTAGCTTTCCATATTACCAGCGTCCCTCGCCGTCACCTACTCCGACTTCAGGGGTAATTTTAATTTACCTCATAAAATCAAGGACAAGAAGACAACACTGTTGTCCAACTGCCTGTTTTTCATGTAGTAAACACAATGAATGAATCACTGAAAAACGAGAAGTAGGTTGAGAGCTTTACCAAAGCACAACTACAAAAAACAATGGACGTTGCGGCCAAAGCCTTCGTCAGCACAGAACAAACAAACAAAAATCGATTAACTAATACACGATCGACACGACATGAATGTATAAATATCAACTCATCTGTGTCCGAGCTTGAGACGGCTATCCATGGGTGGAATGGAACGGATGTTGTGTAAAGGGGTCAACTGCCTAAAGGTCAGTACAGCCAGAAACTCGGTGATTGGTTAATTCAACCGGTGAGGGAACCCGCGTTAGGGGGATCGGGGTGCGCCCAGGAGAGCGAATGGAAAAATATGGATGTGTAACTCTGGGGCGATGTAACGGATACAGTACGCAATTCCGCCAAGTTCGAAACGCTGCTGTGGGCAATATGGATGCAGGCCAGCAAGTAGCACAAGTGACGGTAGTTCAGAACGCAATGAGAGACGACCCCATACAAACCAAACAAGAAGTCACAGAAAGCAGAGATAATGATGGTGGTGACTCCCACGTCCTGCGAAGGATATACAACTGGCTATAAAGTGGACTAAAAGATGGCGGAGATGGAGGGGGGGGGGAGGTTGTGGATAAGGGGCGTAGGGGACTTAAATAAAACTGTGTTGGACATTTAGGCCGTGAGGGGAAACACAGCATGGTAAGCACTATACCACATATACTGAATCATCCCGTAGCTCATATTACTTTTAAACTATCAAGAATTATATCGCTTCGCAAACATTTGTTTCAGACAAAAATGTTCTTGGCCAGAAACGAATTGTTGAAATCCGAAAACGTCTGAAAGAAACAATAAACAACAAGCTTTAATGTTTGCATGGGCTTATTTCAATATTTTAAGATTCCAGGCAGGATGTCGGGGGCCGAACGTAACCTTTGGATCACGTGATGCCCTCGGCATTAAGTGTGAATATTTGAGAACGATCTGCTCAGGCTACTTACCACTGCCTGTGAATTGTTAATGTCTACAATCTATCAAACAGCCTTTTGTTTATCTGATTGTCTAATGTATGCACATGATTGATGTGTTAACTCTTCTATCGGTTCGGTTCGGTGTAGTTAAGCACTTTACAGCCCGGGTGTATTTGAAGGCAATCATACAGACACATACTTTTCAATTAACATACATGCACATTCAAGAAAACACAGACACACACACACACACACACACGCACACACACACGACTGTCATGCACATCAAATAACGTACAATCAAATACAAGCACACACACACTCACACACAGACACTGCATTTCGGGGGGGGGGGGGGGAATGGCATGACTGGCTAGGCAACATCTAGAAACGGAACAACAACATCTAGAAACATCGAGACTTTGTAGATGAACATCTGGTGGAAAAGTGACTGTCAATTCCATCAAGGCTGAATTGTATTTTTCGTAGAGGACTTTTGTTGTGATATTCTGGCCCCGGCATTATGCTCAGTTTGCCTGAGCGGGTCGTTGTTTGTCGAGACTCCTGTCTTTTCCACTGTTCACATGGAGCAGTGGGGAATATTTTATGTGATATTCACTGGCACGGGAACGGAGCATAATGGGCACGACTCTTTACTGTGATGTTGGAACCGCTACTGACTAACTAACACACTAGCACACACACGCGCGCGCGCGCGACTGTAATAATTTTAAAATAACATGCATACACATACACGCATACACATTCAGCAGGCAGGCAAGTAAGCAAGCAGGTAGGAAGGTAGGTAGGCGGATAGGTAGGTAGGTAGATAAGTATGCAGGCAGGCAGGTATATATATATATATATATATATATATATATATATATGTATATATATATATATATATATATATATATATATATATATATATGTATATGTATATATATATATATATACTAGCTGACCCGGCCCGGCTTCGCCCAGTCCTTGGTGGGGAGCATCTCATTTAATTCATATAATTAGTCATATAAGCTCCCGTTCCCGTTACCGACTATCTGTCTGTCTGTCTGTCTGTCTGTCTGTCTGTCTGTCTGTCTGTCTGACCCGGCATCGCCCAGTCCTTGGTGGGGAGCATCTCATTTAATTCATATAAGTAGTCATATAAGTTCCCGTTCCCGTTACCGACTATCTGTCTGTCTGTCTGTCTGTCTGTCTGTCTGTCTGTCTGTCTGTCCGTCCCTCCCTCTCTGTCTGTCTGTCTGCCTGTCTGTCTAATCATTTATTGGTTGCAGTTAGAACAACCTTAGATAAACGAAGACCAACTTACAAAAAGCATTTGAAAGAGCACTTGAAAGATCTTTACATCTTCTCCCAACAATTAACTTGGGTAAATGGAGCGGCGGCAGCAGCATCAGCAGAAGAAGGAAAAGGAGGAGTAGACAACTGCAGCGAAAAGGTGGGTCTGTCTATCTATCTGACCCGGCGTGACTTCGCCCAGCTCCTGGAGTGTAGGGTCTCATTAAATTCATACAACAAAAAAAGTAACTTAAAAAAATGCCCTTCTACACACCATCCATTATTTTTAATGAAAACGCTTTCTAATCACCTGCATGACTACAGTAACTTCTTAAGCAAAAAAAGATGAGTTACAATGTTATGCATTGTGCATCATTTTTATGAAAACTTTGAAAATGCCTTACAGATTGTATCATTATTTATTATAACTCATATGGCGGTACATAACTATGGACAAAGAGTTTATAAATCTTTGAAAACGATGCCACAATATGACTATAAGTTATACAGAAAAGTTATGCCCCTTGAAATAACTTTTACAGAGTTAGGTCCCCTGAGATATATGAAATTATGATGAAAAATGAAAAATGAAATAATACTGAGTAAGCAGGCGATTTCACACTAACAAAATATCACAGTTGACAGCTCTGGAATGAAAGGAAGGCGTGTAGAAAATTTCATCTCAATCGGATGGGCCGTTCGCGAACAAATAAAGGCCATACATACATACAGACAGAGATACATACAGACAGAGATACGCACATCCTAATTTATATATAAGATATATATATATATATATATATATATATATATATATATATATATTATATATATATATATATATATATATATATATTGTTTTAAATTGACCAGAGCGGCCATGTCGATCCAGCTTAAAATATGTACCAGGAAAAGTCTCTGAATGTAGAGCCGACCGGCGTGATATTTACCACATCTACAGACAGCCGACCCGTCATTAAATATATATATAAAGCACCATGTGGCCAGTCCGCCTTAAGACACACGATAAAGATACCCTCACTTTATTTACTGTACCTGGGCTCTCAGGCGCGTCTTTCTAAACCTATAAACACATTATAAACAATTTAGCTGGATCATGAGCTTGTTTAGTTAAACCAGGATTTGACATAACAACAACAACAACAACAACAACAGCAACAACAACATGTCAACATTGCTGGAGTGTCTAAGCAATTCGAAATCTACTTTAGATTTTAATAATTAATTTCTCATTTCGTTAAATTATTTAATGTTGCTTTTAGCGTGCTCTATCTCAATTTAACCAAGTAGAACTCTAATGTCCGACTTCTAATCTTTCTATTTATCCCAATGTTTTCAAATTAATTTATTCATTCCCGTGATAAATTGGGCGTGACTTGCAATTCTTGTAACTGTCTGATGTATGTTAACACTACATTTTACTCACATTGGAAAATTAACACATAAATTTCGTTGTCCTGAAAGTGTAAAATCTCACATTTACTCCGTTATTTTCCGTGTGTACGTCTGTTTTCTAACCTGCCCTCCGCTTTTGTTTTTTAACATTGTTATTATGTCTCTTCATGGGTATACTGCTTGTCCGATCTTGATCTCGTCTAGTATCACTTAGTTTAGTTTAGTCGACGGATCAACATCACGGCACACAGGTGTAACCCAAAAGTGCTCCGTTCTAATCCTAACTCAAGCATGATTCATGAGAATCTCAGCTCAGTGCACGAATTCCGTAGCACTAGAGAGGATCCTAAAATACTTTGGCTAGATTTTTAACGCGAAATTTAGCTCGGGTAGCACCGTTAGGCTAGTCTTTTCCGATTTCCAACTGCCAAGGGATTTTTTTTACGTGCGCAACAATACATACGGGCGTCCGATCTCACTACCCAGAGACCAGGGGACATTTTTGTTACTAGAAATCCACGTGAAAACATCCCGGCCCTCACCGGGGCTTGAACCCGGGACCTCCAGCACTAGAGGCGGACATCATACCTCGAGACCACTCAGCCCCCCCCCCCCCCCCCACCCCAGTATAGGTTCATGTGTTCAGATTATTATTTTATCGTATCTTGGTCTAGTCTAGTGTGATACCTCTCCGTGTGTCCAGTGTACTATTTGCCCAATCTTGATCTCATCTAGTATCTCTTCGTGTGTCCAGTATACTATTTGTCCGATCTTGATCTCATCTAGTACGTACCTCTACATGTGTAAAGTATACAATTTGTCCGATCTTGATCTCATCTAGTACGTACCTCTCCATGTGTCCAGCATACAATTTATCCAATCTTGATCTCGTCTAGTACGTACCTCTACATGTGTCCAGTATACTATTTGTCCGATCTTGATCTCATCTAGTACGTACCTCTTCCTGTGTCCAGCATACAATTTGTCCGATCTTGATCTCGTCTAGTACGTACCTCTCCATGTGTCCAGCATACAATTTGTCCGATCTTGATCTCGTCTAGTACGTACCTCTCCATGTGTCCAGTATACTATTTGTCTGATCTTGATCTCATCTAGTACGTACCTCTTCCTGTGTCCAGCATACAATTTGTCCGATCTTGATCTCGTCTAGTACGTACCTCTCCATGTGTCCAGTATACTATTTGTCTGATCTTGATCTCATCTAGTACGTACCTCTTCCTGTGTCCAGCATACAATTTGTCCGATCTTGATCTCGTCTAGTACGTACCTCTCCATGTGTCCAGTATACTATTTGTCTGATCTTGATCTCATCGAGTACGTACCTCTTCCTGTGTCCAGCATACAATTTGTCCGATCTTGATCTCGTCTAGTACGTACCTCTCCATGTGTCCAGTATACTATTTGTCCGATCTTGATCTCATCTAGTACGTACCTCTTCCTGTGTCCAGCATACAATTTGTCCGATCTTGATCTCGTCTAGTACGTACCTCTCCATGTGTCCAGCATACAATTTGTCCGATCTTGATCTCGTCTAGTACGTACCTCTCCATGTGTCCAGTATACAATTTGTCTGATCGTGATCTCGTCTAGTACGTACCTCTCTATGTGTCCAGTATAATATTTGTCCGATCTTGATCTCATCTAGTACGTACCTCTTCCTGTGTCCAGCATACAATTTGTCCGATCTTGATCTCGTCTAGTACGTACCTCTCCATGTGTCCAGCATACAATTTGTCCGATCTTGATCTCGTCTAGTACGTACCTCTCCATGTGTCCAGTATAATATTTGTCCGATCTTGATCTCGTCTAGTACGTACCTCTTCCTGTGTCCAGCATACAATTTGTCCGATCTTGATCTCGTCTAGTACGTACCTCTCCATGTGTCCAGCATACAATTTGTCCGATCTTGATCTCGTCTAGTACGTACCTCTCCATGTGTCCAGTATACAATTTGTCTGATCTTGATCTCGTCTAGTACGTACCTCTCCATGTGTCCAGTATAATATTTGTCCGATCTTGATCTCGTCTAGTACGTACCTCTCCATGTGTCCAGTATAATATTTGTCCGATCTTGATCTCGTCTAGTACGTACCTCTCCATGTGTCCAGTATAATATTTGTCCGATCTTGATCTCGTCTAGTACGTACCTCTCCATGTGTCCAGTATACTATTTGTCCGATCTTGATCTCGTCTAGTATGCATCTCTTATATATCTCTGAATGTATCTCTGTAAATTTGGTTTCTTCGGCATGGCCGAGAGGTTTGACGCGCTCGTGCTAAAACTCTCTGGTGTGGGTTTCATTTCCGCACCGGTCAGTTGGATTTTACTGTTGCCTTCTTGTCTTTGATGGTGAAGGACATTTGTAATAGGAAAGGCCAATTCTCACACAGACGTCCAGTGCCCTAACTAATATTAGCAACTAAACTGTTATTTTATTATATCTGATTTTATTGTATGTTATTTTATTGTATGTTATTTTATTGTATGTTATTTTATTTAATATTATTGTATTGTATGCTAATTTATTGTATGTTATTTTATTGAATGTTACCTTATTGTATGGTATTTTATTGTATGTCATTTTATTGTATGTTATTATATTTCATGTTTTTTCATTGTTTGTTATTTTATTGTATGTTATTTTATTGTTTGTTTGTTTTTTAAATGTTATTTTCGGGTCTTATTTTTGTTGCCGTCGTCTGTGGAGAAGATGTAACGAAATCAGCTGCAGGAGATTTGGAAGCAGACTGCCTTGTACGGTTTTTTTTTTTACAATGATATGAGCGTCGGTCGTTCAGAAAGCTATGTAAACTATTTAAAGCGAACTTGCATTGTAAATCACAAGCAGACGAAAATGTTGGGACTTATTTCGATTTTACAATGGACATGGAACTAACTTTTTAACGATATGTGAAAACAGATATCACTTCAACATACATACTTGTGTCGATATGTGAAACTACACACCACTTCAACTTACAGACTTGTACAGACTTCTATCGATATATGAAAATAGTCATCACTTCAATACGCAGGCATATGTCGATAGGAGAAAACAGACGTCATTTCAACTTACTGACTTGTGTCGGTGCAAAGAAAGGACTACCCTTGAATATCAAGAAAACAGTAACAATGGTGGTATCAAAGAAACAGGTGACACCCAAATGTGAAATAGAGATAGAAGGGAAAATTCTTCACCAAGTGGATAGTTTTAAATATCTAGGGACATTTATAACATCAGATGGAAGAAGCACAACCGATAGAGCAGAATAGAGCAAGCAAAGGCTGCATTTCAAAGAATGAAGAATATCTTATGCAATAAGTCGCTATCATTGACTGTAGGAAAGAGAGTGCTGAGGTGCTATATAGAACCTGTTTTGCTGTATGGCTGTGAATCTTGGAATATAAATTAACAAACTGGGAAGAGATTGGAAGCAACAGAGATGTGGTTTCTTAGACGAATGTTGCGAATTCCTTGGACTGCCAAAGTAACTGACGACGAATGCCTTGAAGAGGCTGGCGAAACTAGAACATTATATACAACAGTAAGAAAGAGACAAACAGCTTCTTTGGTCATGTGATGAGAAGAGAGGCGCTGGAGAACATCGTGACAACTGGAAAGATCGAGGGGAAGAGAGGCAGACCACGAGAAATGATGGTGGATGGATTGCGACGGTGGCATGAAGGAATATCAACGACAGAGTTGATCCAGACAACCAAGGACAGAGATCTGTGGAGAGTCATGAACGCCTACGCCAGTCGGCACGGTACTTGATGATGATGACAACTTGTGTCGATCTGCAAAAATAGACATTACTTCAACTTACTGTCTTTTGTCGATGTGTGAAAACAGGCATTACTTCAGTTTCGAAATGTGCACCAATCTATGAAATCAAACACCACTTCTGTAATGATACGTGTTTACACTTGCATTAATACGTAAGAACAGACAACATGTCTACTTAACCTATGAACCTAACTCTATGAACCTGGTATCTTAGGTGATGTAATTCTGGAAAGTGTGTGCGTGTGTATGCCTGCGTGTGAGTGCGTATGTGTATGTATGAATGTGTATGTGCGTGTGTGTGCCTGTCTGTCCCTTTGCCATGCCATCTTGCAGTGAATATATGTGTTATTCCATAAAGTGTATTCTATGGTTGGTGTACCACACCAAGCACCTTATCTAATGTCAGAACATGTTCTCCAATGCGTTGGGTCGCATTGGTAAAGGCTGGGTCGAAGGCGATCATGGTACCATTCGGGGTGCACATACGCACGCACACGCACACGCGCAGACATATACACGCACGAACACCCAGTTTCTAGAGTATGAACAGTTATGTCACACGCTAAAGTATTGCACTTACAGTCGACATATGTGTCATATTTCTTTCTGAAAATGAATTGATTTGTATCTAAGACATATTATAACTGGAACGTCTATGGAAACATTATCGCTTCATTTTTAGACAGTGAACGTGATTACATTTATAGCTAAGATTTAAGCCTAGAATACTGTAAATAAAGGATCTTTTTACACGTCTTTAACTTAGTGGCCATATGGTGCTAACCTTATGTTTGTATAGACCATACGGTACTCCAGTGTGTATGTGTGTATGCCTGTCTGTCTGACTGACTGCCTACCTGTCTAACTGCCTGCCTGTTTATCTGTGTCTCTGTCCGCCTGTCTGTCTGTCTGCGTTCCTGTCTGTGCATCTAGCCATAAGTGTATATATCTGTTGTTTGGGCATGTCTGTCTGTCTGTCTGTCTGTCTGTCTGTCTGTCTGTCTGTCTGTCTGTCTGTCTGTCTGTCTGTCTGTCTGTCTGTCTGTCTGTCTTAATTTGATAATGTTTTTCTATGTGAATGTAACATTCATACTATATAATCGATGAACGAAAGATGAGTGTTTGGAAGTGTTGATTCTAAGATCAGCCAGCGTGACCAATGTGTGACCTTTTGAAGATAAATTTCGTGCATTCGTTGTTTCTGTCCGTCCTTCTATCCATGTATCTCTCAGTCCATCTCTCTCTCTCTCACTCTCTCTCTCTCTCTCTCTCTCTCTCTCTCTCTCTCTCTCTCTCTTTCTCTCCAACTATCTCTCTCTCTGTCTCTCTCAGATCTCTTCGCCTATTTGCTCGCCATGTCAACAGCAGTGCATGAACATATATAGTCACGCATTACTAACTTCCACATCTATTTTCTTTACATCTTTCCCCGAGCGCCTTCTTTCTTTCTCCACTGGGAGACTTCACAAAGCCCAGTGTTTTCCTTGGTTTCCCAAGCATTAGAATGTATCCTGTGGAATCAGGTCCATTTCTCCCCCTCGTCTGGATCAGAGAATTCTCACACAGAACACCAAATGCGGGCCACCATCATCACAGGACCCAGTCCGATTATGTCAATATTTGATCATAAAATGGCTGCTCCTACAAGTTGGGCGAAAGGAGCTCTGTAAACAATTGTTGAGCTTTGAGTTGGCACAAATTATGGCAAAATCAATAGTCCGTGCGATCTTTACCTTCCCATTCCACTCGTCCCTCGCCAGTAGGCTTGTCATTATTTCTCTCTGAATCAACTGTCTTACTGTACGTGTCCATTTCAATGGCCGGTCTCTCTGTTGGTCCCTGAATGTGACTGTATATCTATCTATTCGTTGTTATTTTCCTATTCATCTCAGTCTTGCTAGTGACTCCATGCTTACTTTCTTCACTCCCACTAACATATGTGCTTCTTGTACGTTTTACAATTGTCGTAATTTCAACCCAGTTCTCATATAATCACTCTCTCTCTCTCTCTCTCTCTCTCTCTCTCCCTCCCTCTCTCTCTCCCCACTCTCTCTCTCTCCCTTCCTTCCCTCCATCTCTCTCTCTTCCTCCCTCCCTCCTCTTTCTCTCCCCCTCTCTCTCTCCCTCCCTTCCCTCCATCTCTCTCTCTCTCTCTCTCTTTCTCTCTCTCTCTCTGATTGTGTGTATATTTCTGTGTGTCAGTGAAGATATGAGTATTTGTTTGTCTGCTGGCCTGTCTCATCAGATTGAGATACCGATTGCTTATATTTGGTGTATGCTGACAGTATTTATTATACATTTAATGTGACTTGTTTTATGTCAGTGTAACATTCATGAAAGATCATTCGTTTGGGAAAGATGGGTGATTGGAGCGGCCGAATGTAAGACGTGTCTGTGGGCCAATTTTATGACCCATTGATAATAAAGGCCATTCCCCCCTGTCTGTCTGTCTGTCTGTCTGTCTGTCTGTCTGTCTGTCTGTCTGTCTGTCTGTCTGTCTGTCTGTCTGTCTGTTTTTTAATATGCACACATACACACACATGCATATATACGTCTATGTGCCCGCCTTCGATACACCTATCTGGAGATGTTTCAGTTGTTTAAGAGCAATAGATATTCATATTTTAATGTCTTTTATTGTGTCACCATTGTTGGTAATTAATGACCCAAGATATTCAAACTGTTCCACCACTTCTACTGTTCCTCATTAACACATATCTATTTCTACATATCAGTTTTATCTGTATGCATTATCTTTGTTTCTGCAATGTTAAGATATAAATTGTGATTTTCACTAATTTTTTATTTAGCTTGAGGTTATTAGTTTTTCTATACTATTCTATGATGTGGAAAGTAATACTGTATCATCAGCATATCGAATCTCAGGTATTTCATGACCACCGGAATTTAGTGTATCATATTGCTCCTTGGATATATCGTCTCTGATATTTCTCATTATATGTTCGGCGTACAGGTTAAATAAATAGGGGAACAGCACACAACCCTGACGGACTCCTTGCTTAGTGTCAAACCAGTCTGATGTCTCGCCATCTATTCTAACCGCTGCTTGTTGGTCTAGATAGCTTGTTTCATAATTGCCCAAAGTTTCTGATGTTGTACAAACTATTGAACTTAAACTTGCCTAGAAATCACAAACAGCCAATACAAAATTGATACGGTTGGACTGTAAAGGACACGGAACTAATATATATATATATATATATATATATATATATATATATATATATATATATATATATATATATATATATATATACACACATATACACACACACACACACACACACACACATACACACACACATACAGGCTTGTCCATGGGACACATTTTTCAGTCCCATTCCCATCCCATCCCATGGTCATTTTGACTGTCCCATCCCATGTGATTCCCATGATAATACTAATATGGAATACAGTTCAAATAAAATTATGAAATTTATGAAAGTTTAGGGTTAGTGTCTACTAAATAGGACTACGTGTACAAAGAGACATGTAAAACAACAGAATTTATTAATTGTAATATTCAAGAGTATTTTATTAAAACAAAGTTTAATCTAAATGTGACAAGTCAGTGTCATTCTGACACTCTAATTCTGTTCCAGAGTCACTCTGCTCATTCAGCACATTATCAATTTCCTGCTGATCGACTGTTTCTAATAATTCAGTTAATCCAGGTAATCCCTGAACCATTTCGACAATTTTCATCTTACTTGCAAATCTGATATACACAGAGTTTATAACGAGAGCTGGTAACATCCGTTTTCGTAACTTACTCAACAACAAACAAATCCAACTGCACTAAACAAGTGCTCTACTGCCGCTGAGGACACTGGTATGGCCAAGACAATTTTTGCACTTGCTGTTAGCAGTGGAAACCTATGTTCATTTTTCCAATAATTTAATGGTTGTGAAGTTGATTGCCGTAATTTTTGAAACATGGTGACTTCATCCTCAAGGCATTTGTTTCTGGGGTCATCAAACTTACGTGCTTTGTTTGGTGGAGGATCAAACAATAAGTCAAAATCACTTTTCGGCTTTTGTTCTACAACTCCTGCTACTTCACATACAACAGATGATTCAGAAGAAAGATTTAAATCTTTGATGAATGAAATAACAGTTGCAACAACAGACTTAAAAAAAGCGATCCAATCATTGGCCCATTTATTGGTGTCCACATTCCCTTTCTTCTTAGTAACAACTGACTTAACCATGTCTTCTATTTTGGCTTTAATGTCAACTCCAGTAAGGAATGCTGCAGTAACTGCCAAAGAACTGCCGCAATATGGCCAAGGTTTTTCTCCAATAATTTTCTGAAAGTTCTGACAATATTTCTTCACCATGCTGCTGGAAGTTTCTTCGTCAATATCAACAATAACTTTGTACAACTGATAGTCTAGGAGGAAGTATAACAGCAAAATTAAATGTGACATAGTACCATCAATTTCTAGTTTCTCAAAAAAAAAAAGTTTTGAATTTCTCATGTATGTACAGCATTCCTTTACTCTGAACATTATTCGGAATGTGGTTTAAGAATTCTGCATCATCTTCATCAAAGTAAACGGTATTGAAACGTTGGTAATATGATCGCATGCGCGCATTTATTAATTTATCCGGTGTCCCACCACGAGATAAAGAATTGATACAAGTATATAAAGAAAAAGGAAGGATAAAAGGCTTTAAACAGGTTTTAAAACAAAGTTGCTATGACATGGCTACTGCCCCATGTGTCCCATGGGAAATACAAATGTTTGCTGTCCCGTCCCATCCAATCCCATGGGACGTTTGTCTGTGTGTGTATGTGTGTGTGTGTGTTTGTGTGTGTATCTCGTGGGTAGGCGTGTGTGTGTGTGTCTAGTGGGTGGGTGTGTGTGTCTGTGTAAGTAGGTGGGTGGGTGTATCTATGTGTGTAAAAGTAAGTATGTGTGTAAAAGAAGTCCCATGCCATTTCTCTCCTTAGAGATTGAACTTTGAGGCCTTCACACACTCTACGCCACATCATAATGACGGGGCTGACATGTTTCTTTCCCAGAAAGTTCAGAAAATTATACCTTGCTCTATTATGACGCTGGGTTGCCTTCAAAATCTCAATATTGGGAAAACAAAATTACGCCGCCACTGGCGATCGGTATGTAAATGATTTCATATCTTGAAGTGGGGTGTTTCATTAAGGACATGATGATTATATTTGGAATCATTTGCATTTCCCTCGCCTTAACCCTTTACATTTTGAGAGTTAATGTTTTCTTTTCTTTTTTGTTTACTTTTTTATTTGTGAATTTTTGAAAAGGCATCAAGTTCACTTGTTTTACCTTGCAGTTGATGTGGGATCTGGCATTGAAATGCAAGGTCGTCAGATAGTCTAGGTAGCTTATCTGCTACCCCGTTCAGCTCCATGTCCACGTAATGTGGTAGAGGTTCTTTCGGGTTGCACAGAAGTAACCACTTGTCCGTGCTGTTTTTAATTTTATGCACTTCCGCATTTATATCTCCCGAAATATCCGCGGCTATTTGCTTCACTGTCTCAATCTTTGCGGTTGTAGGCATCCAGTGAATCATAGCCTTGGTCTTCTCCTTCTCTGTGTTTTCGATTACAATAGTTAATTTAGGATCCTACAGTTCATGCTTCATCCCGTGAAGCCGCACATAATGAGCCGAATTTGCTTCCGGTGTCAATGAGGCGTGCCATCTCTTAGGGTCCTCAAACCGGTAGATGGATTTTATCCCTTGCTTACCGATCCCTCAAGGCCCCCCCCCCCCCTCCTTTCCAAGACGCTCGCCATCAGCTAGTAGTTGAACCGAAATACACGAGGTCCTGATAAAGAAAACACAAGCGTGTTTGCTTGGTGGAACGCTCCTCCCACGAAACCTTCACTCGTTTTGACTTTGACACGTTTGGCAATTTGGTTTTCCATCTTATATAATCCGCGACAGAGGAAATCTTTAATACAGATTTACACGTGGTGAAAACAATCGAAATCACTTAAACAAAATTGAAATGACTAATATGTTAGAATAATCCGTGACAGAGGAAATCTTTAATCCAGTTCTAAACGTGGTGAAAACTATCGATATCACTTCCACAAAATTAATATCATTGTTATGTTTAACTGATTCAGTGCCAAACATAACATAGGTTTGGACCGAACATGGTACACAATCAGATTAACACCTTCTCCACCCTTGTTATAATCTGACTTATAAAAACATTTCTGTTCACTGAGCATTGAATTTGTGGAAGATACCATGAAATGAAACAAATAACACGATGACCCTAGTATGACGATATATTGTCCTTTTGTCCAAACGGGTGGTAACATTTGGCGATATATTATCCATTGGCACTGAATAAGTTATTGACCCTCACATTAGTATAATTCCGAATTTTATTGTTATTGATTTATGACCTTTATCAGGCCTGACAAAAATACCAAGTAGGTAAATATATTATATTAAAGTCAGTGAAAGTGTACTATTAGAAGTTATAAATAAATATGGAACTTTAAAGTTGATTATAAAATGTAAGTAAGTAAAGATTTAAAAATGTTTGTATAGGTAATCTAAAAGTTTTCTTCTTCATATTATAATACAAGAGTTAAATATTGTCTCTTTTATTTATAAGAGTAAAATAGAGGGAATTTTTAGTTAGTTACTAATATTAAAACTAGGTATATAATTTATATTTTTAAATGTTAGTAGTCTCCCTTGCAACAATATTAGATGTTTATGTCCCCCTCATTCATTCATTTATTCATTCAGTAGTATGTCCTTTGCAGAACCTCGTTCCCATAACAACCCTCCTGATAACTTCTCGATCACAAGCAAGATGTCCCGCGTCTGATCTGATACACCCATCTGGAGATCATCCGCCACATCCTGCACCCATCTTCTCTTTGGCCTTCCTCTTCCTCTCTTTGCAGGCATATAGCCCTCCATTATTATTCTCTCCAAACTTTCATGACGTTTCAAGTGACCAAAATATATCAATTTTCTTTATTTTATCGTCTTTAATAGCCAACCCTCTTCAATATTCAGCTTTAGAAGTATGGATGCATTTGTTGTTTTCTTTACCCAAGATACTCTTAGAACCCGCCTGAAACATTTATATTCAAAAGCATTTTGAACTGTTCAGCTTGTTTAGTAGGTGTCCAGGTCTCACAGGCGTTTGCGTATGTTGCAATGGGAAAGATGCATGCTCTGAAAAATCTATTTTTTGTAGTTCTATCTGTCCCGATCCATAATTTATTGATTTCTTTTAGTCTTTAAAGAGCAATTGATAATCGTCGTTGAATTTCTTTCATTGTGTCACCATTGTTGGTAATCAATTTTTTTTCTTCTTCTTCCGTTGGCCTGAAATATGTTTATAACTGCAATGTTGTCTCTTGTATGAATCTAACAGTCTTTTTTAGCTCACTCAGCGGTCCATAGAGTTTATCTTCCACTGTTGTCTCTCTAGGCCAGAAGGTTCACCTGGATATGTTGTAGATTGGGCAATCCTTGAGTATGTTCTCTGCTGTCTGCGACGCCAAACCATATGTGCAGATGGCTGAGTTACCAATCTTGAATTTTGTATACATGTGGTTGCGTAATCTATTGTGTCCTGTTCTGAGCGCAGAAGAATGACCTGTTCTGGTCTGTCCATAACGTGGTAGTCGTCTTGAGTAAGGTTTGGTGGTCTTCTGACTGATTTTATCATTCTTTTCTTTTGGTGGTATGTAATAGGCACATCAGGTTATTCTTCTTTTGCTCCTTCCTTACCCAATCGATCAGCTCTGTCGCTTCCGGGGACTCCACAGTGTGATGGTATCCACTGTATGGTGATCTTACGCTGACTGCTAAGTTCAGAAAATAGTGTCCTTAGAACTGGCAATTTCCCAGACAGGAGCGCACGATTTTACGGATTTTGCATCTGTTAATATCACCACAGGTTGTGTACCATGGCTGGTATTTTGTAATTTCTCTGTGGCTATCTTGATTGCCTCAATTTCAGCATCATAGTTATGGCAGTACTTTCCTGTCGGCACTCTGGCCGTGTCCCTAGTATTATTTGGGTATTCTGTGTACACTTCCGCTCCTCCATTTCGAACAGCATTTAGTGCTGACCCATCTGTGTGGACTCGGATCCAGAGATCCTGTGGATATTCGTCATCAAGGAAGCTGAGAGTGGCTGTTCTGCGCTGTACACTGTTCTGTTCTTCCTTGTCAAATATTCCTCTCACTTTTGTCTGGATTTGTAGCGATAGTTAGTCTATGTTCATCTTTCCACGGGGATCGCTCTGGAATAGTTGTCAGGGGGATACCAACTGTGGAAAGATTGATGATTTCTCTGCATAGTTGTTTGGCCTGGTGGATGAAACTGCTTCTTTTCAACCGCCCCATATCTAAGTTTTCAAATCGGTTCTTCTTAAGGTGGCCTGGCAACCTGAGGAACTTTTCTGCTTGTATTAGTATTTTTGTATCTCTGCGTTCTCTTAGAGCTTGTGTCCTCCCCATTTTCTCCATTGCTACTATAGGGGTTGATCTCATCCCTCCTGTGATGACTCTAAGAGCTTGATTCCTTGAGCACCTTGTCCAGCTCCTGTAATGTAGTTTGTGATGCTGATCACCACGCAGTTGACCCGTATTCCAAGTGTGGTCGTATGCTCTGTTGATAAACTTTGCTAAGTATTTTCCTACTGGCTCCCCAAGTGGTTCCACTTAGCTTTCTCAGGATGGCTAATTTCCTTCTGGCTTTTGTTACTGCTTTTTTGATGTGTTTTCTCCATGTCAGCCTGTCATCGAATGTTACACCAAGGTATGTTTGGTACTTTATCTTCTCTTAGGGGTGTTCCATTTATCTGAATGATCCTTGCCTTTTGTTTCGGAGAAAGGGTAAATAGAGTGGTGCTGCACTTGTCAGTGTTTATGCTGATACACCATCTATCCGCCCATGCAACAAATGTATCTACAGCTCTCTGTAGCAATATGGTTGCCACTAATGCATGTTCATTTGCGCTCCACAAAACCAGGTCATCAGCGTACATTGCCGCTTTAATTCCATACGGTAGATTAGCAACAAGATCATTGATGAAGATTAGAAACAGTGTTGGGGACAGGACTCCGCCCTGGGGAAAACCGTGACGCAATAGTACTTTCTTGCTCTTGAGACCGTCTATCTGTACTCGGGCTCTTCTGTTGTGAAAGTATACTTTCACCCATTTGTACATTCTTCCATTGACTTTACAGTTTCTCAGTTTCTTCATCAGACTTTCTTTCCAGACTTTGTCAAAGGCTATCTTCAGATTTATCCAAGCCGCAAGTACCAGCTTCTTCTCTTGGAATGCATCCTCAACTTCTTGAGAGAGGTAGGTTGTCTGATCTTCCGTAGAGTGGCACTGCCTAAAGGCAGCCTGTTGTGGCACAAGGGTGTTAACTGATAACTGATAACTGAAGGATGTTTTCACTTTCAATGTACCACTGTAATCTTTGATTGATGACGCGTTCCATTGTTTTGCAGAGACAGCTGGTGAGGCTAATGGGTTTGTAGCTGGAGGCAATGGAACTGTCTTTTCCAGATTTTAGGAGGGGTATCATGATTTCAGAAAGCAATGGCAAACTACTGAACGTAAAATTTGCCTAGTACACCAATAGCAGCTGAAAATTGCTGGTGTTGACTGCAACGTCCTACAAGGAATACAACTTTTAATAATAATCATGTTTGCTTCTCTCCAGACTTGTGGAACACTGCCTAAGGTCCATGTGTTATTAAAGATCTGTAGCAGCTTTGCTTTGGCCTCTGTTCCTAGGTTACTGATCATTTTATTGGAGATACCATCAACTCCTGGTGACTTTCTCATTTTAAGTTTTGATATGGCTAGCTCTAGTTCACTGAATGTGATAGGTGTCTCCATACCGTACAATTTCCTTCTGTCCTGTATGTTGCCATTTATCTCGTATCTTTTGTTGTTTCTCTGGACTAATTTCGATATTGTTATCTTGTGCGAATGGGTCCTCAAAATGGTCAGCTGCTTGCTTTCCTGTTAAGATGTTTCCGTCTTTATGTAGTGTAATTTTTGAGTTTCTCCCTGTGCCCTCATCGTTAAGCTGTTTTATTAGCTTCCATAACTTCCTTGTGTCTCGTTCAAAGTTCAAAGACTCTGTTTTCTCCTGCCAGCTTTTCAGTCTAACCTGCAGCTGGGCTCTTTAAAATGTGGCTTTTGCGTGCTGATATTTATTGTGGTGCTCTTGGCTGGGATTAGCCTCTGCTTGCTTTCTACACACATCCACATCATTATGCAACTGTTCCAGCTCACTATTCCAGTAGGGTTTATAATGTTTACGGGCTCCTCTTGGTATTGTTTCTCGTGCTGCCTCTAGTATGCATTTCCCAAACTCTTCAACTACTTTATTTATGTCCTTCTCAATGTTCAGGTTTCTAACCAGTATACTGGTGCAATGCTTGTAAATTGCCCAGTTTGCTTTCTTGTAGTTCCACCTCAATAGGGTGCTGCTTTAACTTACAAGCTCATTTTCTACAGTTAGAAAGACTGGCCTATGGTCACTGCCACCAAGTTGTTTCCCAACAATTCGTGTAATGTTCCACTCCAGGTCTGGTGAATGAAACGCCAGATCAGGTATAATTGTAGTTTGCCATGATCTCGAGTAGAAAGTATTTTGGTCAGACGTCTTGTTAATCAGGATGAAGCTATTCTCATCCTGCCAGTCTTCCAGTCTCTCTCCTCTCTGGTCCATGTGTGTCGTGTCTTCCTTTAAAGTGTCGTATCTGGAGTGAGGGGAGTCAACACCCACATTATAATTTTTTTTCCCCTATCAATATCCTGGAGAATCCACCAGCTTCCGTCCAACACACTCCTTCAGTTCATGGACACCTTTTCCTCTCTCTATCCCTGTCGTACTATGCCCCCTCTCATTCTTCCCCACGCAACATATTCAACAACTCTTGCTTCTAAAAATTAATAAAGATTAATTTATTAAAAGAAAAGTGTAATGTACGTGAGACGTGTATGCGAAGAAAATGTGTGATGTGTTCTATAATATTTGTAGGATCGGACCCTCAGATAATAGCATAGTCAGTTCATCCTTGCAAGGATACACCACAGCTCGTTAAGTCAGAACAAGTCCATCTCACCCGGTACTGTATCTCTCCTGCCGGACATGACTGCCATCTGTAGCTACCTTGTAATCCATCTTCCTGATCATCCGAAATAGATACTGTTTGTAAATTACAGCTGATCATGGACCGGTTGCACACTACACATAAGTTCCTATCGTTCCTAAAGAATGCACAAATCCTTTGTAGTGAGTATTTAGGTATCACTGTTATTGTTAATATACTTGATCCTAACTAGTGTCTATCTAGTTTCAAGTATCATGTCTTTTGTACTATTTCACTAGAATATATCACACCATGTGACTATTATATTTTAATGTTCTTGTTTAGGTACCACTGTTCTTATGCTGTGTGTTGCATCAACAATCATCACCCATCTTAGGTGAACCATCTTCCTTCTAGCGTTATTTAATTTCCGTAAGAAACAGGTTACTGTTCAACTGAGGTTCTTTCAAATTGGCGTTGCACCTTTTCTAAAACAGGGTTGAGCTTCCTCGTAGCTGGTAGGGAACCTGTGAGAGAAACAACATATCTGGTGATAGTACTAGTCACTTATCCCACCGGCTGAGTGTAAGCCTATTGCCTTGCTCAGTTATTTACAGCTAACTAAACTCTGTCATAGAGCATATTAGCTCCTCACCTACGTCCGAATCAGGCGATGACAAGGAAAGACCCATAAACAGAGTGCAAAACTTCAGTGGGCAAACCACTGAAAGATCCCCCCATTGGACACTTTCCCCATCTCCCAACCCATCTTAAATCTCTCCAAATATCACCCCGCTATCCTATTCATCCTAGCAGAGCCAATCATCACTCATCCTCTAACTAGTTTTCCACTAACAGTGCTATTCGTCACACTCTAGTTTTAACAAGGTTACTGCCTATATTAATTAGAACTAATTAGATAATATGTTCTACCTTATACGGCACTGCAGTTTACTCAATCACATCTAAGTTTGCCATGACAGGCACGTGTAAAATAAATCTAATTAATCCCGCACACGTTAGATGTTCTTAACTCCCTAACTGCTGTTCCAAAGCACGTCTACCTAGATCAACGGTTCGAGTTACACTAGTTGTCCCCAAATCGGGTTTTTGGCAAACGCCTAAAATTGGTCACGTGACGTTATTCTTTATGTCCACAGAGGCGTTATTTTGGGCAGAGCCCTTGTCATGAATCTATCTTCCCTGGCTCAATCAATGTCAGATTCGTCCTCCCATGTTTTGACATCCACAACAAGCTAGCGAGTTACTGTATGGTCTCAACAACAGTTTTCAATAACAAGCCGCCAATTTTCTGTCGAGTGGTGACAATCACAACCGCAATTTCGCTTGATGTCCGGAACTCTAAATGACAGACGGACTGTTTTCTCCCGAGCTGGGCACTTCCGCTTGAATCCGACCTGTTTATGAACTGTCAAAGTGGTGTATAGATTCATCTCACTCACCACCGAATGTTCCTATTTAGCCCACCAGATGTAAACACGTGCAGCTGCAACCTAGACTGTTTTTACTGTATTTGTTGAAACAACCTGTGGCCTCGAACATGTCGTTAATCCGAACGCCATTTATTGTCATCACTGGTTACTCACGGTGTTTTTCGTGACATAGGCCCCCTCTTAAGAGAGTAGTCCATCTCACTCTTCTCCACCGTGAGTTTAATCCAGATGATTCATTCCTCTTCTTCAGGAGCTGGGTGTCTTGACAAGACGTCCGCTCCAACATATTCCTTCCCAGGAATGTACTCCACTGTGAAATTATAAGGTCGAAGTAACAACGACCACCGCATCAAACGGGCGTTGAGCTTCTGAGAAGTAGCCAGGAACATCAGGGGCTGATGATACGACTGGAGCCGAAACTTAACTCCATACAAATAGGGTTGGAATTTTTGCACTGCCCATACGAGAGACAAGCACTCTCTCTCGACGTTTGAATAATTCCTCTCAGCCTGGAGTAGTTTCTTACTGGCGTATGCCACAGGTTTCAAAATCGAGCATCGTCTTTTCCTTCCTGTAACAAGGCTGCCCCAATCCCAATCGCACTCGCATACGTTCTCAACACAAATGGTTTGGAAAGGTCCAGGAGCTGCAATACCGGCCTGCTGACCAAGGCCTCCTTTAACTGACTATATGCAGTCTCACATTCTGGTGTCCAAATGATTTGGTCCGGGAATCCCTTTTTCAAGGTTTCCGTCAATGGAGCTCCCAGTTCAGTGAAATGTGGGATAAATTTGTGGTAGAACCCACACAACGAGAGAAAAGATCGCACATCCTTCTTCGTTTTTGGCCTTGGTGCATTTCTGATTTTCTCCAGGTTCTTCTCTTCTGGGACAATGTGTCCTGGAGTGATGGTGTGACCTAGAAATTCCAGAGTCTGGTAACCAATCATGCACTTGGTTGGACGAGCGGTAAGCCCTGCTTCCTTGAGTCTATTAAACACTCTCTCCAAGGATTGCAAGTGGTCATCCAAGCTGTCACTGGGAATCAGAATATCATCCATGAATGAGATGATGGACCGATCCTGTAAAGGATCAAGTAAAGTCCTCATCATGCGTGTAAACACACTGGGTGCATTGCTGAGTCCAAAGGGCATGACCTTGAATTCGTAGTGTTCACTGGGTGTACTGAAAGCCAACAGTGGTCGAATCTCCGGTTTGACTGGTATCTGATAATACCCCCGACTCAGATCGACCTTTGAAAAGTACCGAGCCTTATGGAGACTAGCGAATAACTGCGTTGGATTCGGCAAAGGTTCCACCTGAAATTGTGTATGACTGTTCAGAAGTCGGTAATCTATACACAACCGGTGTTCTCTACTTGGTTTGTTTAACAAAACTACCCCCGCATTGTATGGGGATGTGGATGGCGCAATCACGTCATCCTCCAACAGTTTCTGTATTTCCTCCTCCAGGGCCTTTTCTTTAGAGAATGGCACTGAGTAAACCTTTTGGCGAACAGGCTCCTGTGTGGTCAAAGTCATCTCGAACTCAACCAACCCCGTGCGTCCTGGTTTATCAGTCAGTATCTCCTTATGAGACTTGAGAACCTGGGTTATCTCTTCCCTCTCCTGAGAGATCAGATCAGGGTTCACCTGCACATCCTTGTAGGTTTCCTGGTGTACCAGGGGATATTCCCTGCCCTCGTTGGTTCCCACTTTCGTCTCCACTGCAACTGCCATTGCCAAGAGGTGCGCTGCCTTGTCTCGCAGTCTCTCTTCGTATTTCCGCAAGAGATTGATATGGAAAATCTTCGACTTTCCCCGGATCCGGATCTGATAGTGGGTTCTGGATATCACCCTTTACACGGGAAATGGTCCTTGCCAACCTATCTCCAGTTTGTTGTTTCCCGTTGGGAGTAGCAACAAGACTTTGTCTCCCACCTCTAGAGATCTTTCTTTAGACCTACGGTTGTAGTAAGCCGCATGTCTTTTCCTGGCCTTTTTCAAGTTTTGATTTGCCAGAGTCCATCCCTTGTGGAGTTTTTCTTTCAGTTCCTCCACGTATTTATAGGAAGAGATCACTTCTTCTGACGTCCCCTCTTCAGTCCAACTCCTCAACATGGCTTCTAACGGTCCTTTGATTGGACGACCAAACAGCAACGTAGCGGGTGGTAGTCCTGTTGAGCCATGAGGAACCTCCCAATAGGCAAAGAGTGCTGCTGGGATATATTCATCCCACCTATCAGGTTTTTCCTGTGCCAGTTTCCTGAGCATTGTCATCAACGTGCCGTTGAAACGCTCTACTTGTCCATTGGCTTGAGGATGGTAAGGGCTGGTATGTATGTGGTTAGAATGGAACACCCTAAATACCGCCTCCATGAGTTTTCCACAAAACTGGGACACATTGTCCGTCAGAATTTGATCCGGAAAGCCTAATCTGGTAAAGGCCTCCATCAGTGCGTCCGCCACTCTTTTCGAGTCAATCGTGGTCAACGGTATGGCCTCACCCCACATTGTACAGCAATCCACCATTGTGAGTATATACATGTTCTTCTTCCTAGTCCTGGGAAGTGGACCCACGATATCGATGGCTATCCTCTCGAAAGGAGAGTTCATGATGGGCATCTCACCCAACACCACCGGTGCTGTCCAGTGTTTCGGTGCCACCCTCTGGCACTCAGGGCATGACTTCACATACCGACGAACATCATCTGTCATTCCCGGCCAATAGTAATGGCAGGAAATTCGCTGCATGGTGGCGGCAATACCCATGTGTCCACTAAATGAGATGGTATGCCCCATATGAAGAATCTGGGACCGGTGAGCTTTCGGGACGACCAACTAACCATATAGGTTGTCTCCCCTTCCTGCTCTCCTGGAGATTAGCCTATTCTTCATGTAGTACTGACCCCGCCCTGGTGGATCAGCACTTCTCTGCAGCTTTTTGTAGCAAGGACGTAAAGTAGCATCCTCACTCTGGGCAGTTCGTAGCTCCCCCGGCATTGGGTTAGTCACAATTGCTTCTGCCTCTTCCGTTCTCGTCTGAGAGCGAGTCTGTATTGCTCCCATATAGATTGGCTCCCTGGGCATTCCCAGAAACACATACCGGCAACCAAGGATTACTGGAAAAATGGGATCGGTCAATACAGCGGCCTTGATTGTGCCGGTGACATACCTTGACCGAATCTCCACATTAGCAATGGGCAACTTCATGGCTACAGCACTCTTCTGTGCAGGCTGTATATCCAAGGTCTCACCTGTGAATTATTTTGGATGTACCAGATCCGCAGAAATCACGGCCTCCCCTCCAGTCCTGTGTCGTACAAACACTCCACTTGACGACCGTTAACCTCTACCAATTCCACTACAATTGGTTTTTCCTGGTCTGGAGTCTCTTCCTCGGCTTCGACCTGTTCGGTGGGCTCCACCTTAGGTTTCCCGGGGCACACGACGAGTTGTGTGTCTCCTGACTTTCTCCTGCAGTCAATAGCATTGTGCGTATTCGACCTGCAGTGGTTGCGCCATTTCCCTGTCCTAGACTTTCTAGTGCCGGACTTGAGTGAGCTCTCCTGGTGGCGAGCTTCCTTGTTGACCTTGTCATTTTCCGTGATACCCTTCTTGGAAGTCACTTGACATGCTGCGAAGTGAAGGCTCTTAGCCTTCGATTTGCAGTCTCTCGTATTGTGAGAGGGTGACTTACAAATTGAACACCACTTCTCTGACCACGGTCGTTTTGGTGTAGAGCTTGAAGTGCTCTTGCTTCCCTCCTTCTTCTTCTCTGAACTATCCTCTGATTTTTGCACATAAGGTTCCCACTTTTTAGTTCCTGAGTTTTTGGCTTTCTTCTTGTCATGTTTCTCCTGACTTTTGGTGTTGGTGGAAAGGTTTTCCCCTGCCTCCCCATGTACCTCGACGAACCGTTCTGCTAATTTTGTCACGAGGTCAATACGTTCCGCTCCTTGTTCTCCCAAGAATGTCCTGAGCAGTTTCGACATTTGCTTCTTCAACTGGCCGACCACCATGAGTTCTTCCAGACTCGCATAGTCATGTGTGAACCCAGCCAAATCCATCCACTTATGGAGATAGGATTTTAGACGCAAACCGTAAGCGGCAAAAAACTCTCCCGGTTCTCGTTTCGCTGCTCGAAATTTTTTCCGGTAGGTATGTGATGTAACCTCGAATCGTTTCAGCAGAGCCGTCTTCAATTCTTCGTAATTGTTCTCATGTCCTGGTGGCAGGCGAGAATAAACCTCGTAGCCGGTCCCTCGTAATCCCTGGGATAGCTTGAGATTCCATTTGTTACGCTCCAGACCCATAGCCACGGACATGGCCTCGAAGCGTTGAAGGTACTGGTCAATCTTCTCTTTGTCCTCCTCGTAGATCGCTAGAGGAAACTTCATAGCATGGTAACTATGTCCACCTGATGGGGTTGAGCCTGGGACGGAGGAACCTCCAACTGCTCCCTCAGTTTCCCTATAGATTGACTCTTCAACTCGAGTTCCCTCATCCGGTACTCGTGCTCCCTTTTCTGAGCTTCTTGTTCAGCTTCCAGTTTCTTAGCTGCTTGCTCAGCTTCAAATTTCTTCGTGCTTGTTCTGCTTCCAATTTCCTAGCTTCTTGTTCCAACTCCATCCTTCTCAATTCAGACTCAGCCTTTCGATCTTCTCTTTCTGCTTGACGATACTCTCTCTCCAATTCCTGTATGTAATCCGTTAGAGCAGAACCCGGCAATCCCATTTCTTCCCCCTTTGCCCTTAGTTCTGCAGTGGTTAATTTTGGAGTGGCCATTTTACAGAGAGGTAAGCTAGCAGGTTGAGTACAATTTAACTACAAACCAATATACCGATATAAGAACAAGTACTATAAATCTAGATATTACCACACACAGCACATTCACTCAGTGACAAGAGTGGAATCAGGACCACAGACCTATGCAGAAGTGTGAAGTGTGAACAGATAAGATATTTGTCCTAACCCCTATCCACATTCACTCTAGCTGGATTCTCCAATATGATATCTCCCTCTTATAACTAAGGATCCCGTGTCAAAGGACCCCGTTTACGAGAGATCCCGCTGTCCAAGGATTCCGTTTACGAGAGATCCCGCTGTCCAAAGATCCCGGACGGGCCCCCAATAATGTCGTGTCTTCCTTTAAAGTGTCGTCCCTGGAGTGAGGGGAGTCAACACCCACATTATAATTTTTTCCCCCTATCAATATCCTGGAGAATCCACCAGCTTCCGTCCGACACACTCCTTCAGTTCATGGACACCTTTTCCTCTCTTTATCCCTGTCGTACTATGCCCCCTCTCATTCTTCCCCACGCAACATATTCAACAACTCTTTCTTCTAAAAATTAATAAAGATAAATTTATTAAAAGAAAAGTGTAATGTACGTGAGACGTGTATGCGAAGAAAATGTGTGATGTGTTCTATAATATGTGTAGGATCGGACCCTCAGATAATAGCATAGTCAGTTCATCCTTGCAAGGACACACCAACGCACGTTAAGTCAGAACAAGTCCATCTCACCCGGTACTGTATCTCTCCTGCCGGACACCGACTGTCATCTGTAGCTACCTGGTAATCCATCTTCCTGATCATCCGAAATAGGTACTGTTTGTAAATTACAGCTGATCATGGACCGGTTGCACACTACACATAAGTTCCTATCGTTCCTAAAGAATGCACAAATCCTTTGTAGTGAGTATTTAGGTATCACTGTTATTGTTAATATACTTGATCCTAACTAGTGTCTATCTAGTTTCAAGTATCATGTCTTTTGTACTATTTCACTAGAATATATCACACCATGTGACTATTATATTTTAATGTTGTTGTTTAGGTACCACTGTTGTTATGCTGTGTGTTGCATCAACAATCATCACCCATCTTAGGTGAACCATCTTCCTTCTAGCGTTATTTAATTTCCGTAAGAAACAGGTTACTGTTCAACTGAGGTTCTTTCAAATTGGCGTTGCACCTTTTCTAAAACAGGGTTGAGCTTCCTCGTAGCTGGTAGGGAACCTGTGAGAGAAACAACATATCTGGTGATAGTACTAGTCACTTATCCCACCGGCTGAGTGTAAGCCTATTGCCTTGCTCAGTTATTTACAGCTAACTAAACTCTGTCATAGAGCATATTAGCTCCTCACCTACGTCCGAATCAGGCGATGACAAGGAAAGACCTATAAACAGAGTGCAAAACTTCAGTGGGCAAACCACTGAAAGATCCCCCCATTGGACACTTTCCCCATCTCCCACCCATCATAAATCTCTCCAAATATCACCCCGCTATCCTATTCATCCTAGCAGAGCCAATCATTACTCATCCTCTAACTAGTTTTCCACTAACAGTGCTAATCATCACACTCTAGTTTTAACAAGGTTACTGCCTATATTAATTAGAACTAATTAGATAATATGTTCTACCTTATACGGCACTGCAGTTTACTCAATCACATCTAAGTTTGCCATGACAGGCACGTGTAAAATAAATCTAATTAATCCCGCACACGTTAGATGTTCTTAACTCCCTAACTGCCGTGCCAAAGCACGTCTACCTAGATCAACGGTTCGAGTTACACTAGTTGTCCCCAAATCGGGTTTTTGGCAAACGCCTAAAATTGGTCACGTGACGTTATTCTTTATGTCCACACAGGTGTTATTTTGGGCAGAGCCCTTGTCAGGAATCTATCTTCCCTGGCTCAATCAATGTCAGATTCGTCCTCCCATGTTTTGACATCCACAACAAGCTAACGAGTTACTGTATGGTCTCAACAACAGTTTTCAATAACAAGCCGCCAATTTTCTGTCGAGTGGTGACAATCACAGCCGCCATTTCGCTTGATGTCCGGAACTCTAAATGACAGACGGACTGTTTTCTCCCGAGCTGGGCACTTCCGCTTGAATCCGACCTGTTTATGAACTGTCATAGTGGTGTATAGTCTATTGTCAGGCCCTCTGGCTCGGCAGGACATCTGAGAAGGACCTCGATTAGTTGTGGTTAGACCCTTACGAGGCATAAGGCCCGGCACTGCACCTGCCTGGGGGTCCAGAGCAGGGCGAGCACCATAACATGAAGCAGTTGTCGACACATTTCACGGCGTTAATGCGTGACAGTCTGATTCTGTGGTGCGCCTCCTGGCTGGCTGCCTCCGTCTTCATCACCTATCTGTTGCAAGAGTAGACTATGGTCTTACTCGACACACGAACACATAATCGTTGGTAATCAATGACGTAAGATATTCAAATTTGTCCGCCACCTCCAACTTTCCCTCATTAACGTATATTTCTTTCTCCATAGTAGTTTTATCTGTACGCATTATCTTTGTTTTTGGCATGTTAAGATATAAGTTGTGATTTTCACTATTTCTTTGGATTGGTGTTATTAAGTTTTCTATGCCAGTCTGGATGTGGATGGTAATACTGTATCATCAGCATATCAAATCTCTGGTATTTCATGACCACCGATATTTAGGGCATCATATTGCTCCCTAGTTATATCATCTCTGACATTTCCCATTATATTTTCGGCGTACAGGTTAAACAAATAGGGTGATAGCATACAGCCCTGTCGGACTCATTGCTTGATGTCAAAACAAGCTGATGTCTCGCCTTCTATTCTAACCGCTGCTTGTTAGTCTAGATCAGAGGTTCCCAAACCATGGTCCGCGGGCCACTTGTGGCCCGCCAGCTGTAAGAAAGTGGCACGCGAGGCCTCGTTGTTTAATATAAAATATTTTAATAATTTAAACAAAAATGCGTTAGGAGCGCCCCGTCAGCGTGCGATAATTCATTCTGCTCGTGGTTGTTATGCTTAGATATTATCGAATGCGCCTGTTCAGTTCACAATGAAACGGTATGAAGTTCCCATATCCTAGCCGTGTTGACCAATCTGAGTGCGCAAGGCGCCATGTTGTCGTCTGTTACAACTGTTTAGCAGAGTCAGTAGTATTGTGTTGAAATTAGATGTTTTTCAATAAAAATTTACCGGTAAAGCCTATAAAGCCTGGAAAATATAAAATCAAACAATGGCAAAAAGTGAAACTGTGAAGATGTTGCTTGTCGTGAATTCAACGAAGATTGGACGGAGAAATTTATGTTTATGCCTAGCCGTAGTGGTAAACCAGGTTCCTTAATCTGCGGATTTTGTGTTCCTTTTACACACACAAATTATTCTGGACCACACATTCAGGCATAAATTTTCAGTATCCGATCAATTCGTAGTTAAGAAAAGATTTCACAAAGAAAGTTCTCTGACCAGGCAGCAGTCATTTTTCACCAAGGCTAGTGAACAGAGCTAGAGTGCTGTTGTTGCATCGTATGAAGTCGCTCTTCTGTTGGCTCACAAAAAGAAACCGTTCACCGATGCAGAAAAAGTAATCTAGCCTTCCCTTAAAATTGTTGCTAGAATGCTTGGCGATAAAAAGTGTGAAACAAAATTTGATCAGATTCCTTTGTCTAATAATACTGTGGCCAGGCGAGTTGAAGAATTAGCCAACGATGTTTATCGTCAAATAGCAGCACATATAAAAAATTGTAATTTTTTTTTTCATTGCCAGTGGATGAATCCACTGACATATCTGACACAGCTCAGGTCGCAGTTTTTGTTCGGGCAATAAACGATAATTTTGAAGTCATTGAAGAACTTCTAGGACTTGAATCAATGCATGCAACTACCAAAGAGACTGATCTGTTTGAAAATCTGAAGTTGTGTTTAGAGAAAAACAACGTAGAATAAATCAAATTGGACAGGTATCCATCGACGGTACTTCGGATTTGACGGGTAAAATGTATGGATGTCTAGCATTGTTGGAACAGTTTCTTGGCAGCACTATATTAAAATATCATAGTATCACTCATCAAGAATCTCTGTGTGGAACGCCTGTAAATCTCAAACATGTCATGGATGTTGTTCTGAGATATGCGAACAAAATTCGAAGTAAGGCGCTGACCAGGCGTTAGTTCAGATAGTTTCTATCAGACTGAACGAAGAATACGGTGAGCTACTGTTATACTGTGATGTCAGATGGCTATTTAAAGGGAAAGTGTCACGTTTCTGAGCACTGAAAAATAGTGTCTATCCGTTTCTGTCTGCAAAAAAAAAAACATGCATTGCCTACAGAACGAGAATGTCTGCTGAACGATGAATGTCTTAATGACCTGGCATTTTTGGTGACCATCACGTCTCATTTAAACTCTTCAAATGCGAGAATCCGGGAAAGGGGGGGAGGGGGTGGGAACAAACAAACTATTCACAAATTTGTGCGATGACATTTCTTCATTTAAAATGAAACTACGACTGTTTATCAGACATCCGACTGAATGGACTTTAGAACTGTTTCCAACTTGTGGTGGAAAAGAATTATGACTTGTTACAGTGCAAAGTAAAAGTTGAAAGTCTTCTGGATATCTTTCAGTCGAGCTTTCAAGAGTTCACAATAGAGGAGGATAATGTTGCCCTCTTCATAAATTTGTTCGTATTTCCTGATGCCAAGCTCTGCCAATTACAGAAAAACCTTCAGCACGAAGTAATTGATTTGAAATGCAATTCGGCACTGATGTGTAAATTTCTGGAGCTGCCTGCTTCACCTTCAGCTGATCATTATGATTTCATTCTGGCGACTATTACCTGTCAAACAATTTGAACACTTGCGTTCATTCCCCCAGAGATACATTTGTCGTTTTGGTTCGACTTACAGATGCGAGCAGTCATTTTCCCCAATGACCGTTATAAAAAACAAGCAACGTTCCAGACTCACCGACAGAATTCTTGCTGCGCTTATGACTTTATGCACGACAGATTTGTGCCCAGACATTGGTAAACTGGCATCTGAACTTAAGTAACTGGTTATGAATAACAGTTACAATTGTAAATTAATTACATTAATTGCGATTTTCTAAACTGATTAAAAAATTTATTGTTAAATAAAATTTTGATTGTAAACCGAAAAATGACCGCAGTGTATATAACTGACACTGACTGCCTTTACAGTTTTAGAATTTTGTTGACCAAAGTTAAGAAAGGTGTGAATGATATTGCGTGACTTTTATAATTTTATAAAGTTGTGGCCCGCTTAACTACCGAAAATAGTAGATATGGCCCTCTGCTTGAAAAGCTTGGGAAACACTGGCCTAGATCATTAGGCTGCTCATTGAGTCTCGTGTCTGACAGAAGTTGTTGTCACCTTCACAATCGCATCTTGCGAGTAAACGGCGTTACATGTGACACATAGCACTTACTTTTCCTCACTAGTGTCCTTTTTCTAACCATACTTTTAGTTTTGCCTGATGAAGAACTCTACATTTCACGTCCCCATTCGTTGGCATTTTCAAGTTAACTCTTTCGTGTACTTTGTGTTATTTAGTATTGTGAAAAATCGAAACAACTTTAGCCGTATCCACATATACCGTGTTTCCCCGAAAATAAGAGAGGTATTATATTAATTTTAGCTTTAAAATACACTAGGGCTTATTTTGACTGGATGTCTTATATATATATATACTAGCTGACCCGGCCCGGCTTCGCCCAGTCCCTGGTGGGGAGCATCTCATTTAATTCATATAAGTAGTCATATAAGTTCTCGTTCCCGTTACCGACTATCTGTCTGTCTGTCTGTCTGTCTATCTGTCTGTCTGTCTGTCTGTCTGACCCGGCCCGGCATCGCCCAGCTCCTGGTGTGGAGCATCTCATTTAATTCATATAAATAGTCATATAAGCTCCCGTTCCCGTTCCCGACTATCTATCTGTCTGTCTGTCTATCTGTCTGTCTGTCTGATCCGGCCCGGCTTCGCCCAGCCCCTGATGGGGAGCATCTCATTTAATTCATATAAGTAGTCATATAAGTTCCCGTTCCCGACTGTCTGTCTGTCTGTCTGTCTGTCTGTCTGTCTGTCTGTTTGGCGGAGGGAGGAGGCGGAGGGAGGAGGAGGAGGGAGGAGGAGGAGGGAGGAGGAGGGAGGAGGTAGGGGAGAGAGGAGGAGGAGGAGGGAGGAGGAGGGAGGAGGAGGGAGGAGGAGGGAGGAAGAGGAGGGAGGAGGAGGAGGGGGAGGAGGAGGGAGGAGGAGGAAGAGGGAGGAGGAGGAGGGAGAAGGAGGGAGGAAGAGAAGGGAGGAGGAGGGAGGAGGAGAGGGGAGGAGAGGGGAGTAGGAGGAGGGATGCGGAGGAGGATGAGGAGGAGGGAGGAGGAGCGATGAGGCGGAGGAAGAAGGAGGAGGGAGGAGGAGAAGAGAGGAGGAGAAGGGAGGAGGAAGAGGGAGAAGGAGGAGGAAGAAGGAGGAGAAGGATGAGGAGTGAGGAGGAGGAAGAGGGAGGAGGAGGAGGGAGGTGGAGGGAGGAGGAGGAGGGAGGAGGCGGAGGGAGAAAGAGGAGGGAGGAGGAGGGTGGAGGGGAGGAGGAGTGATGAGGAGGAGGGAGGAGGAGCGATGAGGCGGAGGAAGAAGGAGGTCGGAGGAGGAGAAGGGAGGAGGAAGAGGGAGAAGGAGGAGGAAGAAGGAGGAGAAGGATGAGGAGTGAGGAGAAGGAAGAGGGAGGAGGAGGAGGGAGGTGGAGGGAGGAGGAGGAGGAGGGAGGAGGCGGAGGGAGAAGGAGGAGGGAGGAGGAGGGTGGAGGGGAGAAGGAGCGATGAGGAGGAAGAGGGAGGAGGGGGAGGAGGAGGGAGGAGGAAGAGGGCGGAGGAAGATGGAAAAGGAGAGGGAGGAGGAGAACGTAGGAGGAGGCGGAGGAGGAGCAGGGAGGAGGAGGGAGAAGGAGGAGGCGGGAGAGGGAGGAGGAGGAGGGAGGAAGAGGAGAGAGGAGGAGGGAGGAGGCGGATGGAGAGGGAGGAGGAAGAGGGAGAAGCAAGACGGAGAAGGAAGAGGGAGAAGGAGGAGGGAGGAGAAGGAGGGGAGGAGAAGGGAGGAGGAGGAAGACGGAGGAGGGATGTGAAGGGAGAAGAGGAGGAGGGAGGAGGTAGAGGGAGGAGGAGGAGAGAGGAGGAGGAGGGAGGAGGAGAGGGATGAGGAGGGAGAAAGAGGGAGGAGGAGGAAGGAAGAGGGAGGAGGTGGAGGGAGGAGGGTGAGGAGGAGGGAAGAGGAGGATTGAGGAGGAGAGAGGAGGAGGAGAGAGGAGGAGAAGGGAGGAGGAAGGAAGAGGAGTGATTAGGAGGAGGGCGAGTAGGAGGAGGAAGAGGGTGGAGGAGGAGGGAGGGAGAGATAGGCGGAGAGAGGAGGAGGAGGGAAGAGGAGGGAGGAGGAGGAGTAGGGAGGAATAGGAGGGAGGAGGGTGGATTAGGAGGAGGAGAGAGGAGGAGGGAGGAGGAGGAGGTAGGAGGAGGGAGGAGGAGGGAAGAGGAAGGAGGAGAGAGGATGAGGAGGGGAGTAGGAGTAGGGAGGAGGAAGAGGGAGGAGGAAGGAGAAGGAGGGAGGAGAAGAACGCAGGAGGAGGAAGGGGAGGAGGAGGAGGGAGATGGAGGAGGAAGAGGGAGGAGGAGGAGAGAGGAGGCTGAGGGAGGAGGCGGAGGGAGAAGGAGGAGGGAGGAGGGGGAGGAGGAGGAGGAGAGATGTGGAGGGAGGAGGAGGAGGGAGGAGGAGGGAGGAGGTAGATCGTGGAGAAAGAGGGTGGAGGAGAGAGGATGAGGAGGGAGGAGGAGAAGGGAGGAGGAGGGATGAGGAGGAGGGAGGAGGAGAGGGAGGAGGAGGGAGGAGGTAGGAGGAGGAGAGGGAGGAGGAGGAGGGAGGAAGAGGGAGGATGTAGGAGGAGGAGGAGGGAGGAGGAGGAGAGAGGAGGAGAAGGGAGGAGGAAGGAAGAGGAGTGATTAGGAGGAGGGCGAGGAGGTAGGAGGAGGAAGAGGGAGGAGGAGGAGGAAGGAGGAGGAGGAAGGAGGAGGAAGAGGGAGGAGGAGTAGAAAGAGGGAGGAGGAGGATGGAGAGGGAGGTGGGGGAGGGGAAGAGGAAGAGGGGAGGAGGAGGAGAGAGGAGGAGGAGAGAGGAGGAGGAGGAGGATTATAACGCATATGCCTGTAGATAACTGCAGTGAAAAGGTGGGTCTGTCTATCTATCTGACCCGGCGTGGCTTTGCCCAGCTCCTGGCAGGGAGGGTCTCATTAAATTCATACAACAACAACAAAAGTTACTTAAAAGAATGTCCTTCCACACATTATCCATTATTTTTAATGAGAACTGTTTTTAATCACCGACATGACTGTAGGTAACTCTTTAAGCATAAAAAGATAAGTTACAATGTTATGCATTGTGCATTATTTTTATGAAAACTTTGAAAATGCCTTAAAGATTATATCATTATTTATTACAACTCATATGCCGGTACATAACTATAGAAAAAGAGTTTATAAATCTTTGAAAACGATGCAACAATATGACTATAAGCTATACAGAAAAGTTATTAAAAGTTATGCCCCTTGAAATAACTTTTATAGAGTTAAGTCCCTTCGCAATATAGAAATTATAATAAAAAATGAATTATTAAATGTGGGAATGATAGGAAGACGTGTAGAAAATTTCATCTCAATCGGATGGACCGTTCGCGAACGCATAAAGGACATACATACATACGGAGATTGCCTTTTATATATAAGAAGATATATATATATTTCAAGCTATAAACATCTGTACTTATGTATGTACAAAGTTCTACATTTATTCAAATATAGTCATCTCATCTTCTTCTGGAACATCGTCATAACTCTCCATATCCCTAATCCCGGCCTGAATTCCTTGTGACTCCGTTTCCTATAGAACCGTTGGCCCCAGTCGCTCATGTCTAGGGTTGCCAGGCGTCCGGCAAAGACAGGACATGTCCTCCTTTTTAGCCTAATGTCCTCCCTCCGGCAGGCAAAGCTAAACACCTTTAAAATGTCCGGCTTTTTAAATATTTTATGTTATCATTTTTTATGTACTGTTGTTACAACTTACAATGTATCTACACTCTGCCGTGTGTTTACATTCTTTATTAAAATCCATTGCTTAGTTATATTTATTTAATTTTCCTATTTATACCAAATGTGAAACTCCAATTATTTGTATAATTTGAATCTAACTATTGCTCTATTCGGCAACACTAAAAATGCTGTAGTCTATATGGTCAAAATGTTAATGTTATTTCCTGTTTCGGTAGCAGAGACGCCACTTAACATTGTTTTGTTTTTTTAAATTTGTAAATTTTGCCGTTTATGTTTATAAAAATTGCTTCTACAAAGAGAAAATGCAAATTCTCTTACACCATGAAAAATAAGTTTCCGTGCTTCGTTGAAGGACGCAACGAGAATGAGACAAAGTGTACGATTTGCGATAGTTACTTGTCCGTTGGACAACAAAGGAACTACTGACTTGGAGCGCCATGTTGACAGTGAGAGACATGAAAACCTAATCAAAGTGTCCGCGTCATCTAGCACATTGACGTCTTTTTTTTCAGCCTAAGTACTCAAATGTGTTGCTGAAAGAACTGCTGAAGCAACTTTGTTATTTCATACAGTTTGTCATCATCAGTTTTACAACTCGATGACCTGCACAGCTGGTTTGATGCACACATTATTTGAAGGTTCAGAAATTGCTAAAAAATATTGTTTGTGCAAAAACAAAGACTGAAGCAATAATAAACCAGGTAATTGGTTGACCACCCCCTCCCCCACCCCCACACACACTGTTGATGAATTGGATAAATCTATAAGTGGTATTTCATGTTTTGGTCTTTCGACAGATTCTAGCAATCACGGTTCGCAGAAAATATTTCCAATCGTTGTTTATACTTTGACTGGAAAGCAGGTGGAATCCAAACTAAGATTCTCGAGTTAGACAACACACCAAATGAAACCTCAGAAACTATATCACAGTATATTTTGAGAACACTCCAAAAACATGATTTGTACTCCAAATGTGTTGCTTTTGCTGGTGACAATGTCAATGTGAATTTTGGCGGCATTAACAGAAGAGAAGGTATGTTGTGTGTTCTCGCATTTGAAGGAAGCCTTGAGCAAGCCATTAGTAGGCGTTGGATGTTCTGCTCCTGTTCTGTAGAACTGCATGCAACACGGCGCAGATGTAATGCAGACTGACGTTGAATCTATTGTCTTGAAGACATTCAATTATTTTTATATATTCACTGTCAGAAAACTTTACAGGATTTTTGTGACTATGTCAACATTAACTATCAGTAACTATTCTATCACTCTAAAACTAGATGGTTCAGTTTGTTTCTAGCTGTTGAGAGGCTGTTGAGGCTGTTTACTGCTTTGAAAGAATATTTTCTTTCTGTAAACCAACCACCTGCTATGATAAAAAATTTATTGACAGCTATTGTAATAAAATTGTACTGATTGTGGGTTTAATCTGGAACGATTTAAATGAAACATTCAATATGTCCTCTTGTGCCCTCCTTTTTGTCTTATTATGTCCTCTTTTTGGTGCCCACGTATCTGGCAACCCTACATATGTCCAGCCATAATGTTTTACTTAAATGAGCATTTCTTGCTCACGTAGCCTGCTCGTCTCGCATTGGTAACTTTATTTCACATGAGTGCCGAGTGAGAGTTATAAACCACATCCGTTCATTATCAAGTGCGCACCAGTGATGCCTGCACTCCGACTGGCCATTCAGCACAACCCTCTCCTTCTAGCTGTCGACCTTAACTAGGGCTTATTTTAGGGGTAGGTTCTTATATTAAAAGCATTCTGAAAAATCGTGCTAAGGCTTATTATAGGGGTGGGTCTTATTTTCGGGGAAACACGGTAGCTCCCACAGTAGATGAGACTCTAGACGAATGGATTAGTGGAATCTATTGTTTGCATTCCAATCTAGTATTTCTACATGTCGCTTCTGGTAACCTGTGTGCTGGCGCGTGGTGGAATGTTCAATTACAGCAACTTTTTGTACCGTAAGCTAATTAGTGAAATTAGACCTAGACAGTCAAGATTTTTGGGCGCGTTATGAGAAATAAAATGGAGAACTTGGTGACAACTGGAAAGATTGAGGGGAAAAGAACACGGGGAAGGCAGAGTGGTAAATATCTGAATGGAATGGCCACGTGGCATAATCGAAAGGAAAAAAAACACACACACAGATCTCATTCATGACACTGTCGATATTGTGAGATTGCGGAACGTGACCACGCGCACTTATCGACATGGCACATGACGATGATCGCGCCCAACTGTGTACACCTACTTTCTGTACATGTAGCTACTTTTCATAATGCTTCCTACGCTCGTCTTCAGAATTAAGAATTACACCAGTTTGAAAATATTGCCGGTCCAGGTTTTGTATTCACCCTCTGTAAAGTTCATGCTCATATAAGGTAAATACAAAACTTGGACCTGCAATATTTTCAAACACTGCACAGTCATTCAAAATACAACCTGTGCCATACACATATTTACATATTCTTGGGAAGAATGTCAGACGGGCCTGCGTGCCCAATTCTTAACCCTTTGAAAATAAAGATAATAAAGATTTTCGTACACAGAATTGCGGGCGCAACACGGACGTTGAAAGAGAGCTGTCCTAATAATGCTGGAGCGCGGTAGGAAGGGAGCTGACGTCTGCTTTCGTCGTCTAGCTAAGTGAGGTAAAGACTGGCCACCCAGGCCTCCGTGCACTTAAACTTTCAACATGTAATGGCGCCTTCACACCACTGACCCATAGCAGAAAATTGCTTGGGGACAATTTTAAACACAAAACATATAAAATAACATCATAATTCATAGGCTGATAGGCTGGCATTAAATGCACCTCTTGGTGGTAGACTACCTATGGACAAGCGAGAGGTGGTCGTGCGCCTGTGGGACCAGGTGGAGAACGTGGAAGAACAGATTGAGAACCTGTATGTGGAAAGAATGAGATTGCAGGGGTTCCGTAGAATCTCAAAACTGAGTGGGAAGACCAGGAGAACTTTTAATCAGAATTCAAATCAATTCAATTCAATACAATACAACTTTATTTTAAAAGGGTCACAAATTGGGCACGCAGGCCCGTCTCGGGATCGATTAGTAGTGTGACTCTTCGCTGGCTGTTGAACGAGGGGGCGGAGCGAGAATGGAAATGTCCTGAGTGCAGTGATGTCGGTTCTTAGCTCAACTCAACTGAACTCAACTCAACAACTCTATTGGAAATAAAAACACATAATAGCATGTTGCTATTGTGACTTAACTATGAAATGCCGAGAAGCCATTATTTGGGGCCAATACTATAGTTCATAGGATTCAGAATGTAAGTATCGTATACTGATTTTGTGTGTGTGTGTTTGTTTCTTTTTATTCTGCTTATACATTTTTATTTTTCCTTCATAATTATTAAGAATGGCTATGGGGTTTTGAAAACCATGTGTATAAAATATCATTAACCCCTAATTTTTACCAGAGACAGTTCTTATTCATTCATTCATGCATTAATTCGTTCATTCATTCATTCATTCATTCATTCATTCATTCATTCACTCATTCATTCATTCATTCATTCATTCATTCTTCCTCTTCTCTTCCCCTATTTACCCAAGTGAAGTGTTGGACGGAGATGTGAAGATATTTTTTGCTCTCTTTCTATTGCTCTTTGTAAGTTGGCATTCACTTCTCTAAGGTAGTCCTTCATACCTTCACCCCATCTTTAACGTGGTCTTCCAATTCTTTTGTATTCAATATAGTTCTTCAGTGTGGTCTTTGTGACAGATTGTACTAGGGTATTAAGAGAGGTGTGAGACAGGGATGTGTAATGTCTCCAGATCTTTTTTTCTCTGTACAGTGAACATATTTTCAGAAATATAGAAGATATGGAAGGAATCAACATTGAGGGACGATACATCAATAACATTAGATACGCAGACGAAACAGTCTTGATTGCAGACAATGAACAGGACCTGCAGAATTTACTAGATGCGGTTGTTGCACACAGTGAACAACTAGGGTTAGAATTGAGTTGTAAGAAGACACAGATTATGGTCGTCACTAGGAAGGAATACCAAAGGACATCTTTTTTGGTGAATTACAGACGGGTAGGAGATCTCAGGGTCGGCCTCTACTACGATACAAAGATGTGTGTAAGCGGGACATGATTGATACAGGCATTGATAATGCACATTGGGAGCACGTCGCCGCGGAACGTGTTGCATGGAGGGCAACTATCAGAAATGGAATAAAGACAAAGGAGAAAATGATTGCAGATAAAGCACACACAGAGCGTGAGAGACGTAAGATGGTGCGAAATGGTGGAAAACACCATGTTTTCACATGCACCTACTGTGGGCAAACATTTTCAGCAAGAATTGGCCTTACCAGCCACACTCGACACCGCCATGGATCGTAGTTATTAAGCCTTTTTGAAGCACAATGTACCAAACTATCGTCTGTCAAGACGGAAAGGTGCCAATGATGAGGAAGGAATAAAAACCACAATGTAATATACAAGTAAATGGGCATAGTCTTAAACAAGTGAATCGGTACAGCTATCTCGGAACAGTCATAACATTTGATGCGAGATGCCTTGAAGAGATTAGAACAAGAATTGCCATGGCGAAGGTAGCCTTTTGCAAGATGAAAAACATACTGACCAATAAAAAGATATCAATTGAAACGAAAAAAAAAGAGTGTTGAAGTGCTACATACAACCTATACTTGTATATGGATGTGAGGCGTCGACAATGAGCAGGCAAGCTGAAAAAAATATGATGGCTGTGGAAATGTGGTTTCTGAGGAAAATGCAAAGAATACCATGGACAGACAGAAAAACCAATGAACAAGTCCTTCAAGAAACAAATGAAAATCGTAAACTGATTAGAGACATTAAATGTAGACAGTCAAAATTTTTTGGGCATGTTATGAGAAGAAATGACTTGGAGAACCTGGTAACAACTGGCAAGATCGAAGGGAAGAGACCAAGGGGAAGACCAAGAAGTCTGGATGGCTTGGCCACGTGGCATGGTCGAGACATAAACACGGAGCTGATCCACGACTCTGGTGATCGAGTGAGATGGCAGAACATGACCGCCCACGCTTATCGCAATTAATACCTTGACAAACAAACACAAATCATCACAATCATTACCATCAAATCAGGTTACATGTGATCAATTCAGTAGATACTTTCAGTCCGACATAAACCAACTGAAGGCTGCAATACCAGATGCGCCTCATGACATATCTTTATTATCATCATTCTGTGAGAACAAATGCTATGGACACATTTCCTCCAACATACCGCTAATGACGACAACTGAAGTATTTACTCATCTCCGTAATCTAAAAAACAATAACTCATCAGGACTAGATGGAATTAGTAGTCGGATCCTTCGCCATGCTGCACCGGCGATCTGCGAGTCACTAACTTTTATATATAATCAATGTCTAACCAGAGGTCACTTCCCATCAGCCTTTAAAATCGCTAAAGTGTATCCTCATTTAAAAGCTGGTCCTCTAGACGATCGTCTCATGAGTAATTATAGACCAATTTCCATATTATCCTCATTATCCAAACCGCTAGAAAAGCACATCCACAAAACAACACTAGATCACTTAGTTCGCCATAAACTGATAGTTGACAGTCAGTCAGGATTTTGGCCAAAATATTCTTGCCATACGGCACTAACAAACATGATAGAAAACTGGCATCAAAATATTAACAACAATACTCTATGTGGAGCGGTGTTTATAGACTTTAGGAAAGCATTCGATATGATAGATCATACTATTCTAATTAAAAAACTAGAAACAATGAAAGTAAGTTTTAATATAGTGACATTAATAAAATTATTCTTATTAGACAGAAAGCAAATAGTATCACACAATAAAGTTTTATCTCAAGCCATTACCATTAATATTGGAGTACCTCAGGGGTCTATTCTTGGCCCTCTATTATTTGCCATTTATATAAATGATCTTCCATTAAATCTGTCGTCGTCCTGCGATCTATTTGCTGATGACTGCACAGTATATACAAACGCTGTTGATCGTAATGTGCTAGAATTATCCTTGCAACAGGAAATAAATAGTGTAGTTAACTGGAGTCATGCAAACCGCATGCAAATTAACATTACTAAAACAAAGTCTATGTTAATAGGAACCTGGCAAAGACTTCGCACTCTAAACTCGCAGAGAACTCTTCAGCTGCACATTGGCAGCACGCCTGTAGAAAGTGTCACCGAGCACAAGACACTGGGTGTTATCATAGATCAAAATCTAACTTTTAACTCACATGTTCATGCTCTAGTTAAACAAATAGCCAAAAAAGTATACCAACTTGCCAAAATAAAAAATTTCCTTGACGAAAACACAAGAAAGATATTCTATACTTCTCATATACAAACACATATTGATTACTGCTCCACAGTCTGGGATGGATGCTCCAAATCAATAACAAAACGCCTATATTCACTCCAGAAAAGGGCAGTGCGTTTAATTAATGGTGAAAAGCTTACCGACAATTCTAACCTATATAAACGTCTCCGGTTACTGCCACTCCACAAGCGCCTGCTTTTTAATAAAACCAAACTAATTCACAAAATCCTATTTCAAAATGCTCCAAGCTACCTTTGGCCATTGTTTAAATATAACGCTAGACATAGCGAACGACTAAATATACTTCATGTCCCTAAACCTAGTATAGACTTATAAAACAAGCTTAGCATACTCTGCCGCTCAGTTGTGGAACAATCTTCCACAAGAAATCAAAAACACCACCAATCATGATACATACATTCGCAACCTGTTTGAACACTACCTTAGTACAGACTACATACCCCCATAACAAACAACACAAAAAAGACAATAATGGTAACTTATCTCAAACGACAACTAGCCAAAAAACATTCCCTTATGTATGGCACGTTACACCCTCCTTAGGTATTTATAATGCCCATGTTAAACACTGCTTCAGTGAGTCATTTGTTATTGATTATTTTTCATGCGTTTTAATGTTCTTTTGTTGTCAAAAGTTGCTTCATAAGTGATGTTGAATGAAAGAATGTATGAGAGGAAATAGAGAAGAAGGGCAGAATGTCAGACGGGCCTGCGTGCCCAATTCTTAACCCTTTGAAAATAAAGACTTATTATTATTATTATTATTATTATCGGCATGGCACATGATGAATGAATGAATTCCGGTGAGGTGACCAAACCATTTAATCTGTTATTCTATAATTAAAAGCATGGAAGTCGGCATGACCGAATGGATAAGAGCACGCGCTCTTAAACTTCCGGTGTGCTGACGTCGAGGTAGCGGGTTTAACCCCTGTACCGATCAGTTGGGATAAAATGTTGACTTCTCGTCCGTGACTTGGGTGAGGGACACTGGTAATAGGGAAAACTAATCCGCACGCAAACATCAGTTCAGCACACTAGAAATTGTGGTGTTTGTCTATTAAGAATGTAGATGACCATTCGTTTCATCCAGTTGGGAGTTGGATGAAGAATGTCTTGCGCGATTAATTTGATTAGAGTGAGGAAGAGTTGCGCAATTCTTCGTCCACACTCTCTCGCTAGAAGAGGCAGCACATGTATGGACTACTCTTGAGTAAATAAATAAGCATAACAGGTTTTAGACCCAGCCATCTACTATTTTGCATTCGTAACATGTGGAAATGTAATTCCCACAACTGCGGTGCCCAGGCGACGCGGTTCTCATATCAAATAGTGCCAGGGGATTATAAGAGTTGATGCTGTCTTTCAGGAGACACAGTATGAATAAAGATGCATTTCTCAACTTTCATTAGTTTAAATAATATTGTCCACGGACAACCTAACATCACTGTCAACACTGAATAAAGTAACATTTTAGAAACGTTGACTACATTACCGCCATAATTAACATCAAGGGACACAGTTCAAAGGCAGGCAGACGTAGACTGACCATAGCAATGTGGAAGTCAGACAGTATTAAGAACATATGGCACAACACCAGTTAGTTAGTAAGTTAGTTAGTTAGTTAGTTAGTTAATTAGTTAGTTAGTTAGTTAGTTAGATAGTTAGTTAGTTAGTTAGTTATTTAGTTAGTTAGTTAGTTAGTTAGTTAATTAGTTAGTTAGTTAGTTATTTAGTTTGTTAGTTTGTTAGTTAGTTTGTTAGTCAGTCAGTCAGTCAGTCAGTCAGTCAGTCACAGTTCCAACTTCATGTCAAAGAGTCGCCCTATTATGCTCCGTTCTTGTGCCATTAAATATCACACGAAATGCTCCTCACTGACTCATGTGAAAGGTGGAATATACAGGATTCTCGACCAATCAATAGCCCGCACAGGTATTTATGCATAATGTCGCCGCCAGAATGCCAAAACAAAAGTCCACCACGAAAAATACAGTTCATCGTCGATGGAAGCAGCAGTCACTAGAAAATCAGCCACACATTACTGCATAAGGCAACCCAGTTTGTTCAGCGACTCACGGGCCGTCATCTGTATGAACATGCATTTCACGCTACAAACAAACGCTGACAGATGTAAAAGTACCCCACATGAAATTCACAGCTCACAGTGTCGCTCCCTGTATTCAACTCAGTAGCAGGTCGACGGAACCATGCACTACCAGTCCAACATGAAGAAAATGCGTAAGCAAACCGTAGCCACAAGCATAAACACTCCAGAGGCCTTAACAACCAAATAGCCTATCCTCCATTTTGCGGATTACACCAGGAAACATATTAAAGTAACGCTTTTAGAAAACGCATCTTTCCGTTAAACTTACAGACCTGAGCCGTCAACCATTTCACATTCAATAATGAAGAAAGTTAGGACTTTTAAACTTAAATGATACCGACAAATATTCGAATATTTTGTACCATGAAGTTAATACAATGGCAAACATTCTACAAGATTTGATTATATGGGGGTGGCGGGGGGGGGGGGGGGGGAATAAAAGCTCATAAACATATGTCGGAAAACTGAAATGATAAAGCCATTAGTGACATTACAGAATCGGTCTTGCATTTTTCATCATCTCTCATCGTGTCGTTTTTGATACAATAAGTAATATGTGCATGGATTTCCCGATTGTTATAATTCTTCTTTCATTTCCTTCTTCTGAAAGACTGAATTGTACTACGTAATTCCCCAAAAATCTGACATTCATGTCGTCAGAAACCTGAAGATGGATCACATCTGTTGATGTGAAGTTGCGCAGTGAATTTTCTCCTGACCAGGTACCTGAGTGCTGTCTTGGAGGAGGCTATGTTGCAGAGCTCTCGTTCCTATTTTCCATACCTAGACATCAGCGGGGTGGGTAGAACTGTACTGGAATTTCATATCTGCGGAGAGACATAATGTAATCAGTCATGTTGTGCAAGAACTGTACCGGAATGTCACATCTGCGGAGAGACATATTATAATGTAATCAGTCATGTTGTGCAAGAACTGTACCGGAATGTCACATCTGCGGAGAGACACATTATAATGTAATCAGTCATGTTGTGCAAGAACTGTACCGGAATGTCACATCTGCGGAGAGACATATTATAATGTAATCACTCATGTTGTGCAAGAACTGTACCGGAATTTCACATCTGCGGAGAGACACATTATAATGTAATCAGTCATGTTGTGCAAGAACTGTACCGGAATTTCACATCTGTGGAGAGACACATTATAATGTAATCAGTCATGTTGTGCAAGAACTGTACCGGAATTTCACATCTGCGGAGAGACACATTATAATGTAATCAGTCATGTTGTGCAAGAACTGTACCGGAATTTCACATCTGTGGAGAGACACATTATAATGTAATCAGTCATGTTGTGCAAGAACTGTACCGGAATTTCACATCTGCGGAGAGACACATTATAATGTAATCAGTCATGTTGTGCAAGAACTGTACCGGAATTTCACATCTGTGGAGAGACACATTATAATGTAATCAGTCATGTTGTGCAAGAACTGTACCGGAATGTCACATCTGCGGAGAGACACATTATAATGTAACCTGTCATGATTAAGCACAAAAGATTAATTATACCGTGGTTGGTAGTGTTTTATGTACAGGTTTGGTGATACTGAATTGACTGCAGAAACGAACAGGATCTGCAACATTTAGTAGATGCGGTGTTTATACACTAGGGTTAGAATTAAATTGTTAGAAAACAGAGATTATAGTCGTCTCTAGGACGAAAGAAATACAACAATACGGTTAATGGATTTATTCTTAAATATGTTAATCAGTACTTTGATCTCGGAACAGTGAGTGGAACCGTGATTGGAACAATAATCGTTACGGTAAAGATAGTCTTTTGCATAATGTGAAACAAACAAAAGAGATGTCAATTGCTACGAGAAAAAGAGTGCCATTTAGAAACTGTATTGTTATATGGATGAGAAATGTGGACACTAAGCAGGCAAACTGAGAAGCATCTGATGGCAGTGGAGATTATTTTTTGTTTCTGAGGGAAATGCAATGAATACTCAGACAGAAAAACCAAGGAGCAAGTCTCACAAGAAACAACTTAAAACTGTAAACTGATTAGATAAATTAGACGTAGACAGGCACCATATCTTGGACACGTTATGAGAAGAAATAGACCAGACAACTTAGTGACAACTGGCAAGACTGAAGGCATAATGAGACAAGAGCACAGAGCTGATCCACGACTCTGGTGATCGTGTGAAATTGAGAAGCATAGTAGCCCATGCTTATCGGCATGGCACATTATGATAAGGATGACATATGTTAGGTATGCTATCGCCAGCAGATTCAAACGGATTGCTCATTCGGATAAATCCTTCTGTTAGAACCCCTTTATTGTAATAGCAGCATACACGAATAAGCAATTTGCGCTTAGTTGGAGCTGAAATTAAAAGGTCAACATATTTATGTCTGGTCTCAAAATTGTGGTGTTTTCTACTTGCCAGAATATACATTTGGTTGTAGCAATTATGCCTGTAAGTAAACTAAAGAAGATTATCACAGAAATTGGTGATTTATTTAATGACATTATTTATTATTATTGTTGTTGTTGCTGTTGTCAGAACGACATGAATGCAAGAATGAATTTCATAACGTGTGCTAATATAATCTAAAAGTATGAGTGTTGTTAACTGGACGTTTTGCTATTATTATTATTATTATTATTATTATTATTATTATTATTATTATTATTATTATTATTATTATTATTATTATTATAGTAACGGTATTAATGCAAAACTGTGCTAGTTGTGTTAGTAGAGGCTATACGCATAGTGTTGTCAAGCTGATTTGTTGCTAAAATGATTAATATCTACAACGTTATTATTATTATTATTATTAATTATTATTATTATTATTATTATTTGTATTATTATTTTTTACCGTCGTCGTGCCATTATAAGTTGCGTCAGCAGAGATAATATGTATTGTGAAAATGCTATTGTTATTATTATTATTATTATTATTATTATTATTATTATTATTATTATTATTATTATCATTATTATCGTGCCATTGTGAATGCGTGATTGTTCAATGTCATATGACGTACTTCCAGTATTCCGAGGGAGCGCGCTTACGAGATAGGATGTCTCTTTCGTGTGGGTTCTAGAATTTTCTAGACGACCGCTCTGCAGACTGTGGTATTATAGAACCCCGGGTTCCGTAGATAATTGGCACCCAGGAGACTAACTAAGTGCTAGGGTTGTTAATGAGATGTTGTCGTACAGCATCTAGGTAGGAAGAATCTAAGCTAGGAGATTATTGTTCGTTAGAAGATGCGCCAGCGTGGCAGGTCTCACGTAGCGCCTCATCCTCATTGTGTATATGCCAAGTTGTTGTATTGTATGAAGAGATAATCCTGAATCAACAATGCACCCTAGCTTGGCGTTCCCTTTTTCTTAACGGTTAACACCCCGGGCAAGGCTTATTAAATTCCGAAAATAATCTGGCACACATTTTACAGTGATATAGTCCTGGCAACGCCATGGGTACGCCGTGATATCGCAATGTAACGACAAGGTAACAACGTGATATCGCCGTACTATCGCTGTGATAACGCCGTAGTTACGCTCTGGTATCGTCTTGGTTACGTTATGGAAACGCCGTGTTAACGCAGTGGCGGCAAGCTCGTCTGCCGGCCAGGTCATCATGAGAAAGCATCTGCATTGATGCGGGATTTCTTTTCTAAATTGTCCTGGGCTCACAGGTCGACTTAACCTAAAATGAGCACCAAAATAGTCCTCTGAAGTAAAGACGACCAGTGTAATATTGACCAAACCACCAATCAGCAATCGAAAATACTTCAGAAACATGAGGTTAGTCTCTTCTACCCACTACGCCTCAAGGCGTGTAAAACAGATCTTTACTTTACCGTTTAACTCACTGTAATAGAAGCACACGGTCATGACGATCATTCTCCCAGGTCAGGAAAATGATCTCTTGGCTGTATCATGTCTCGGAAAATGAAATGCTTTGACCGTTCTAAACGTCATAGCGGTTTAGAAATTTAGTCGACGGATCAGCATCACGGCACACGGGTGTAACTCATAAGTGCTCAGTTCTACTCCTAACTGATACCTAGTTTAGTAGACGGATCAGCATCACGGCACACGGGTGTAACTCATAAGTGCTCAGTTCTACTCCTAACTCATGCCTAGTTTAGTCGACGGATCAGCATCACGTCACACGGGTGTAACTCATAAGTGCTCAGTTCTACTCCTAACTCATGCCTAGTATAGTCGACGGATCAGCATCACGGCACACGGGTGTAACTCATAAGTGCTCAGTTCTACTCCTAACTCATGCCTAGTATAGTCGACGGATCAGCATCATGGCACACGGATGTAACTCATAAGTGCTCCGTTCTACTCCTAACTCATGCCTAGTTTAGTCGACGGATCACCACCACGGCACACGGGTGTACCCCATAAGTGCTCAGTTCTACTCGTAACTCATGCCTAGTTTAGTCGACGGATCAGCATTACGGCACACGGGTGTAACTCGTAAGTGCTCAGTTCTACTCCTAACTCAAGCTTGAGTCCGAAGAATCTCAGTTCAGTGCCAGAAGAGGAAAGTTATCAAAGGCATTATTCCTGGAAGAAGAGGCATAGGTCGACCAACTCGACTGGGAACACTGGATATTCATGACACCCTGGTCACGATAATGCATGAGAAAGTAGTTTTGGTGAAAGATTATGATTCTTTCTGGGGCATTGTGAAAATAGCGAGGTTCTGCCAAGGTCTTGTCCAATGATGATTATGATTATATCACATCATGTATCTTCGTACACTAAACAGGGTGTCATTGTAATTGAGTTACAAGAAGGCTTGCCTGCCGGTCAGCTGGTCATGTATTCGAATACCCATTTAACGTTTGGATTCTTTGTTAGATCTGACCTGGGCTCCCAGATCAGATCCAACTTAAATTTGTTACCAGGAAATATTCTAGGAAGGTCCACCTCATATTAACAACATTGGTCATCGAATGCCGATTATTCGATAAAAATATGGGCCTAGCAGCTTATATCCACTACACCTCATGTTGTGGAAATTGGTCCGTTTTTGATGACACGAGACAACATTTATTGACTACTAGCTGACCCGGCCCGGCTTCGCCCAGACCCTGGTGGGGAGCATCTCATTTAATTCATATAAGTAGTCATATAAGTTCTCGTTCCCGTTACCGACTATCTGTCTGTCTGTCTGTCTGTCTATCTGTCTGTCTGTCTGTCTGACCCGGCCCGTCTTCGCCCAGACCCTGATGGGGAGAATCTCATTTAATTCATATAAGTAGTCATATAAGTTCCCGTTCCGACTATCTATCTGTCTGTCTGTCTGACCCGGCCCGGCATCGCCCAACTCCTGGTGGGGAGAATCTCATTTAATTCATATAAGTAGTCATATAAGTTCCCGTTCCCGACTGTCTGTCTGTCTGTCTGTCTGTCTGTCTGTCTGTCTGTCTGTCTGTCTGTCTATCTATCTATCTGTCTGTCTGTCTGTCTGACCCGGCCCAGCCCATGGTGGAGAGCATCTCATTTAAATTATATAAGTAGTCATATAAGATCCCGTTCCCGACTATCTGTCTGACTGTCTGTCTGTCTTGGGTAAATGGAGGAGGGAGGAGGAAGAGGGAGGTGGAGGAGGGAAGAGGAGGAAGGAGGAGGGAGGAGACAGGAGGAGTAGGGAGGAATAGGAGGGAGGAGGAGGGATTAGGAGGAGGAGGGAGGAGTAGTGTGAAGGAGGAGGCGAGGAGGAGGGAGGAGGAAGAGGGAGGAGGAGGGAGAAGGAGGGAGGAGGAGAACGCAGGAGGAGAAGGGAGCAGGAGGAGGAGAGGGAGGAGGAGGGAGGAGGAGGAGAGAGTAGGAGGATGGAGGAGGCGGAGGAAGAAGGAAGAGGGAGGAGGAAGAGGGAGAATGAGGAGGGAGAAGGAGGAGAAGGAGGGGGAGGAGGGGAGGAGGAGGAGGGAGGAGGAGGAATGTGAAGGGAGGAGGAGGGAGGAGGTAGAGGGAGGAGGAGGAGGAGGTAGGCGGAGAGAGGAGGAGGAGGGAGGAAGAGGGAGGAGGAGGAATGTGAAGGGAGGTAGAGGGAGGAGGAGGGAGGAGAGGAGGTAGAGGGAGGAGGAGGAGGGAGGAGGCGGAGAGGGAGGAGGGGGAGGAGGGAGGAGGAGGGAGGAGGAGTGATGAGGAGGAGGGAGGAGGAGAGAGGAGGAGGAGGGAGGAGGAGGAGGGAGGAGGAAGAAGGAGGAGGAGGAATGTGAAGGGAGGAGGAGGGAGGAGGTAGAGGGAGGAAGAGGGAGGAGGAGGAGTGAGGAGGAGGAGAGGGAGGAGGAGGAAGGAGGAGGGGGAGGAGGAGGAGGGAGGAAGAAGGAGGAGGAGGGAGAAGGAGGGATGAGGAGGAGGGAGGAGGAGGAAGAGGGAGGAGGAGGAATGTGAAGGGAGGAGGAGGTAGAGGGAGGAGGAGAAGGGAGGAGGAGGGATGAGGAGGAGGAAGAGGGAGGAGGAGGGAGGAGGAGGAGGAGAGGGAGGAGGAGGAAGGAGGAGTGGGAGGAGGGAGGAGGAGGGAGGAAGAAGGAGGAGGAGGGAGAAGGAGGGATGAGGAGGAGGGAGGAGGAGGAGGAAGAGGGAGGAGGAGGAATGTGAAGGGAGGAGGAGGGATAGGGAGGAGGGGGAAGGGAAGAGGGTAGGAGGAAGAGTGGAGAGGAGGAGGGAGGATGTAGAGGGAGGAGGAGGGAGGAAAAGGGAGGAGGGAGGAAGAGAGAGGAGGAGGAGGGAGGAGGTAGGAGGAGGAGGAAGAGGGAGGAGGATGGAGGAGAAGGAAGGAGGAGGAAGAAGGAGGAGGAAGAGGGAGGAGGAGGATGGAGGAGGGAGAGGGAGGAAGAGGGAGGAGGAGGAAGGAGGAAGAGGGAGGAGTAGGAGGGAGAGGGAGGAGGGAAAGAGGAAGAGGGTAGGAGGAGGAGGAGGGGAGAGGAGGAGAAGGAGGGAGAAGGAGAAGGAGGAGGAGGGAGGAGGAGGGCATAGTAGGAGGGAGGAGGCAGAGGGAGAAGAAGGAAGGAGGAGGAGGAAGGAGGGAGAGGAAGGAGGGAGAATGAGGAGGGGAGGAAGGAAAGGGAGGTGGAAGAGGAGGAGGAGAGAGGAGGAAAGAGGTAGGGGGAGGAGGAGGTAGGAGGGAGGAGGAGGAGGAAGGAAAGGGAGGAGGAAGAGGAGGAGAAGGGAGGAGGAGGGTGGAGGGAGGAGGAGGAGGTAGAGGGAGAAGGAGGGAGGAGGTAGGAGGAGGAGGAAGAGGGAAGAGGGAGAAAGAAGGGAGAAGGAGGAGTGGGATGATGAGGGAGGAGGGGGAGGAGGCGGAGGGAGTAGGAGGGAGGAGGATGGAGGAGGAGGGGAGAGGAAGAGGGAGAAGAAAGAGGGAGAAGGAGTAGGGAGTCGGGAGAGGGATGAGAGGGAGGAAGAAGAGGAGGAGGGTGGAGGGAGGAGGTAGAGGGAGGAGGAGGGAGGAGAAGAGAGGAGGAGAGAGTTCGCCATTCCGAATTCATACTCGTCTAGTTCTTCCCTTCTACACGACTGTAGATAACTTCCTTACACATAAAAAGATGAATTGTTATTGATATTGCCGTGGCATGGAGGAATATCAGCAGCAGAGTTGATCCAAAAAACCAAAGACTGAGATCTACGGAGAGCCATGAACGCCTACGCCAGCCGGCACGGCACTTGATGATGATGATTGCCGTGTGACGATTCTGTGTAGTCACGTCATTTTCTTCCCTTTCCCTAGCGTTTTGGTTCGGGGATTCTTTCATCATCATCATCATATATTTACGTACGTATTTTGAGAGGGGAGGAGGGAGGAGGAGGAAGAAGAAAAAAACAACTATGACAGTTGACAGCTCTGGAATGAAAGGAAGGTGTGTAGAAAATTTCATCTCAATCGGATGGGCCGTTCGCGAACAAATAAAGGACATACATATTTACATATTTACATACATACACTTTGTTTTATAGATATAGATGTAACACTGAAACAATTACATAGGATAATATTACAAAATTATACCCTCCACAAAAAGAAATGAAACTCGTGCAAATTTATGACCATAACCTCTAGCCTTTCGTCAGAAACACTTGTAAACAATT
>OY992889.1:43095036-43152536 GCA_963921405.1 Cepaea hortensis
GAGAACCACTGTATTAGCGGGTTCGCCTGATGGCGAGGGATACTGGTAATAGGAAAAGCTAACTCACGCAAAAGTCAATCCCGTGCACTCACTACTAGCTGCAAGTGTGTTGGGTACGTTCGAGTTCAAAGCGAGTGTTCGAGAAACATTACGCTAAGCATTCTGTGTTTTACGCGCCACCTAAAAAGGTCTGTTCAAGGGCTGAGAACATGTCATTCTATAATTCCCGGTGTCCATTTGCTGAAGCGGAACGTCGATTACTTCAAACATCTTCCAAGCAGTTCAAAACCTACACTTGTGTTTGTCTTTTGAAGGGTTCTTGTGGCGACTGATTGCCAGAACACGGTATTAACAGCCTGTAGAAGGCAGTGAGAGCCAGGAATGACATCCCGGTGCTAATCTGAGTGTTCGAGTTTCATTGTAGCATTATTTGATTACAGGGACCGCGATAGCGTAGTGGCATGACGTTTCAGTGCATTCGCAACTGCAGAGCGCTATCTAGAGCACGTCACCCTAACTGTTAAAGAAACCTGATAGGGGGAGAAAATGACATGTGACAAGAAAAACACCAAAAGACACCCTACTTACAAGATGAGCAGCGTGGAAGCTGCCAAGGCCTTACAGATGACGAGAGGAGAGAACCTACCTGTGAGCTGCAGCAAAGAATCAGAACCACAGTAATCACAATTGAAGCGGTGAAGAGGAAGACCGACGACAACCCACCACAAACAAGTGCCAAGACAGCTTAGAAGAAGAGAGAGGAGAAAAACACCAGAGTGGTAAACACCGATTCACAGACAGTCAGATGGGTTGTCAAACGTATCCAAGTGGAGCAGACGAACAGATCCTGAAGCAGCTGCAACAAGAAAATCTCCACATCCGAATCTTGAAGGCGGAGCGGATTCTGACGTACTCCAAGATCCCTACCACTTTAGCGGTGGTGACAACTGAGGGCAGCGAGATACCATGCCAGGTATCAATACACAAGAAACTACAACAGCCTGAAAGATTCATCCCAAGAATCACCCAATGCTCAAGATGCCAGAGGACCGGCCACAGTAGAACAACATGCCGCAGCAAGAGAGAGATCTGCCAAAAACTGCGCCGAGCACCATGCATTCAAGGAATGTCCGCTGGCCAAACAAGACACTGACTTTCCATTGCCCAACAACAACAGAAAGTGTGCCAACTGCCTTGGCAAGCATGGAGCAAGATGCCTGGGCTGTCCGTACCTCTAAAGACACAGAGGCGTCTTATAGATCGCTATTACCACAAAGACTCCATACAAGGAAGCAATGTGGACGTGCAAGACAGCTACGTGCATCTTAGAGGCTGAAAGATCGCAAATGCAAAGCCAGATTGACGAGCTAAAGAAACAAATCAAGCTACTTCAAACACCGACACCAATCAGTGACAACGAGAAACTGCTGGCTGACTTGAAGGAAATCCAGCACAGTATCAAGCAAGAGGTGGAAAGCATGGCACAGATTAAACAGGATAAAAAGAAATTCTACAAAAAATCGAGACCGAAATAGAACTGCTAAAAGCCGAAAGAGAAATAACCCAGAACAAACCAGCAGAAGCCACGCGCAAGACCACAGAGAAGCCACAAGACGAAATCAAACCAAGAACAACCGGAAACCGCAAGTTAAAACCAACAGTCCAACCACGAATCCAAGCCACTCAAGGGGAAATCAGTATCCTGCCAGGTAGATGAATTTAGCCTAGAGGGGCTTTCTGACACACCCGAAGATAATTGGAGCGAAGACGAAGCAGAAACGGCGGCGTGGAGAAAAGCTCGAGCCGAGTTCTACGAGATGTTAAGGCACAAAGTTAAAGACACATAACCAAGAAAAGAGTCCCTGTAAGGACTGCATCCTATCAAAACAGACGAGCCAGAAACCAAAATTGAACAACAACAACAACAACAACAACAACAACAAAACAGCCAGAGGAGATGGGCACAAAGGATAACTCACCGACCAATCCCTCAGCTAACGTCATAGGCACAAACGCTTATACAAGTCCGAGCTAGGACTCACTCGTAAGAGCGCATAGATAAAAACAGTATACAACCCACAAAAACCACGGATCTCAACTCTAATCAACGCTAAAGAAGCAGGTTGAACGATACCGGATTTGGAATGTTTGTTTACGAATCAAGTCAAATCAAGTAGTAGCTAGACGCTTGCCTGCCAGCCCGGTGGTGAAGGGTTCAAATATGCATGAGGAAAGTTTTCTTTTTTTTCCAATTAACCTGGACTCGCATGTCGAGCCATACTAAAATGGGTTCCAGGAAATGTGTTAATAAATAAATGGGGTTGATGTGATACTGACCAAATAACTCAACATTAACCGATTGGGCTAAACAGATGTTGGTTAGCACCACATGTCCACTACACCTTAAGGCATATGAAGGCGAACTTTAGTTGTCTTTACTTAATACCCTATACGCACCGAATTAGACTATTCTCGTACACGCAGACTGCGGAGACATTGCTTAGCGCGCTCCCGCAAAGTTTCCTGGTCCAGTAGGATATAGTAAACATCATGTAACTGGTTCATTACTGAACGTTGCTCTGATCACGGCCCGGTAAAAAGATTTTCAATCTTATGACAATTGCCCTTCTGGTGTATTTGCATGCCTAAGGTGATTGCAGTCTTCTGTGCCCATCTGCCCCCTGCTCGACCCTTGTCGCCTTTTCCAAAAACCATACTTTCTTTCACTATTCTCAGTGCAATCGTACACGTAATTAGGTTGCAATGTTGGCATAAGACGAGGAAACGATAAGGATGTGTAAACAAGCAAACAAAAAAATACACAAAGCAAGACTGGGTGTTCATTGCACACACCAAAAACAAATGGATGGTTAAAAATAAACTAAATCTAGTAACATACCTACAGCGGATTGTTGAAAGGAAATTGTTGTATGTATGTGGTTTACGGACAGTAAGCAGGCAAAGGAAGAAAGCCATTAATGTCAGTTGACGTGTGGTTTATTTGGCAAATGCAATGAATATCGGACAGAAAACGAACGAGGCGATTCCTTCGAGAAACAAATAAAAACTGTAACTTAATTCGAGAAAATTAGACATAAACAACCGAGATTTTGGGCAGGTTATGAACAGAAATACCCTTGAGAACTTAGTGAATATTGGTAAACGTTATGAGAACAAAAGCAAGGCAAAGCCAGAAAATATAAATACCTGGATGTTGTTATAACATGTTCAATCGTTTTGCTTCTCAATAGACAGATTGACGATTAATACTTCCGATCCCCAGCATGGCGGTTAGGCATTGAACCGCTACGGCCTCTAGAGTGTTTATCTATGTGGGTGGGCTTTGAATTACGCATTTTCCTCACGTTGGACTGGAAGTATATGGGATCGTCGCCCTGCTACTGAGTGAGTGTATGGCGCGACTCTGTGAGCTATGATATTCGCGTGGAATGCTTTTACATGTCCGCTTTTGTTGTACAGTGACCTGCATGTTCGGAACAACTACTGACTGTTGCTGAATTGACTGAATTGCCTTTTCGGTTCACGAGTGTATTTTTCAGGAGACTCCTGGGAGTCGGCGTTGGAGCTACGGAGTTAATGCTTTATGCGACGCTTTCGGCGGGTCGCCCTGCGGAAATAGACCGAGCCATGAGAAAAAACCGAGACAATGAGGTCTTTCTGGAGCCTGCCGATTCCAACAACGATGAACTGTGGTTTTCGTGGATTACATTTGTGTTGGCATTCTGGCGGCATTATGCACAGTGTACCTGTATGGGCTGTTGGATTGCCGAGACTCCTGTCTGTTCAACTTTTCACATTGGACAGTGGGGAGCATTTTGTGTGATATTCACTGGCACAGGAACGGAGCATAATGGGGACACCCGTTGCCGTGAAGTTGGAACTAACTAACTAACTTCTCAATAAAGTTGGCACAATTATTGATTCTCTTTTTCCGGCGTTTGTCTTAAGCTGTGCATTATAATAGGTCTTTAAACATTTGTATTACGTACCGCTCGAAACACAGCTGCTGCCGAATTGGTAGCAGATGGCCTTGCATTGGTTTTCTTACAATGGTAGGAATTCTGGTCGTTAAGAAAACAATGGAAAACTACTGAACGTAAACTTGCCAAGAAATCATAAACAGCCATAAAATGATAAACAGCCATAAAATACTGGGGTTGAGTGGGACGTTTTGTAAAGGATGTATAACTAAATTAACCATCCTTAACACGTATACGGCAGCAGTGAATACTCCAATAGGGACTAGATATTTCAGATGATCATTAATACCAAATCACTGAACATTTCACAAGTATGGAATAGGCCCACATAGTCGTATGGGTAAGAACGCATGTTCTTAAACATCCGGTGTGCTGATGCCGAGGTTAGCGGTTCAGCCCCTACACCGGACAGCTGGACTAAAATGTTGACCTATCATCTTTGACTTGGGGACGTTAATTACAAGTACCTCTGAAGTCGGAGTGGGTTCGTCTGATCTCGAGGGACACTGTTAATAGGGACAGCTAATCCACACGCAACATTCAGTCCATCACTACTATAAATAGTGTGTATGGACTACGCTTGGGTTCAAAGCGAGCGAGCGCAAAAAAACATGTATGGAATGCATAGCTTTCTTTGAGCCGGGCAGTGTTATTTAGTGACGGCCTACGCCCGTCTTTAAAAAAAAAATAACCTAAACGATAATTCACACGCCTAGATGCATTTTGGGTATATGGTTGAACAGTTAGATTGCTAATTGGCTTCGTGTAACCCTTTCCCCACAGCGGCTGCTAAATAGGTTGTAAAAAGAACAATTTCACGGCTGATAGTAATAAGGGGCGGAAAATACAGCTCTGGACATTGCGTGTGTGTGTGTGTGTGTGTTACTCTTGCAGCCTCTGGTGGTTTCACAACGCTTGCGAATTACGAAATAAGCACTGTTAGAAATCACCAGAGGCCACATCCACAGTGGCAGTGGTTACTGATGACGCCAGATTTTTAAATATGCTTTAACTAAGTATACAAGGTAAGAGAACATATTACGAGATGGTTCTGATTCACGGGAAGAGCCAATGACCCACTAATGGTTTGATTTGGATTGAACGGGATAAAACAAAATCGCACATCAAATAAGGGAAAGAGGGAAGCTAAATATGCAGACGTGAAGAGTGTTTTGAATCACTGGTTTCTCATTGTATCTAACCGGGGAGTGCGTGCAAGCGGATGTATTCAAAACCGCCAAGTTATAAAAGTTAGCCCAAAAGCTAGATCACGCGAATTTCAAAGCTACGGATGACTGATTGCCCCAACAGAAAATACAGACATTACACTTATTACAGAAATGCATAAAGCGAGAATACAGACATTGCACTTATAACAGATATGCACAAAAGCGAGAAGATCAGTGCTGAGCTACACTTGTCCAGCAATGGCAACCTGGAAGACTGCTCGGGTTGCATTCATCGTTTAGTCTGGATGGCATGTACAAGGCTGATTACACAGGCTTGTGTTTTTCTGCCCCGCTAGACGGTGGCTAGGGCGGCTGCGATGGCGCAGCAGCCAATAAGCTTGCTAGAGGTCCCGAGGTCATATATTCGAATCTCATTGATGGTAATTTAGTTGTTTAACTGACCTCCCAGGAGGACAAGGCCTAAAATATTAATTACAAGGAAATATACTGAGGTGTACAGGCGGCGGCCGTTGTATCGACCACATTACCTATCGAATGATGATTGAAATATAAACACACGGGGCTTGCACTCTATACCATTGGTAATCTCGCTTACCGTGTTTGAAACACAGCTGCGGGCGATTTGGAAACAGACCACCTTTCGCTGGTTTCATACAGTTCGTTGAGAAAGCAGTGGCAAACTACTGAAGGTAAACTAGTGAAGAAATTACACACAGAAGAAAAATGCAGAGGTTGACTGCAACGTCCTGTAGTGGATAAGCAGCTCACTTTTTATATTACCTATTTATCTGTTTTATCTGACAGTAACTGGTATTAGCACATAGACATTTTCACGTGTCAGAAATAATGATCTCTCCCTAAAGCTTACAACGTTTTAAACGTTCCCACAACAAATACATTTGTGATCTGTGGTTGTTTTAACGCTAATGCGAACCCGCATCACGATCTTTACTATTCACATTAATCAGTGAATGATTACAATTAAGCGGAACAGAATCGATGTTCATATTTGTTTTCTGCCTGCTCTTAAAATTGTGTGCCCATTTAAGTTAAATATGTGTTTATGCTGCCTGTGTCTTACCGAGGCCCATATGTAAAGCAAAGAATAACAATAGTGTACGTTACCATGCATGTCATAAGATGCTATAAAGGAGGGCGGACATGAGACTGGCTGCCTCATTTCGTAGAAACCGTTAGCGACTGATATGATACCGTTGTGGCCAGTACACATGGATATGAACATGGCAGTGAGGAACAGATGCATTCCCAGCTTCTAGAGGGCAGACTTTATCTGGCAGAGGACGGAAGAAAATTGTGGTACCGATTTGCTCGCTCATAACCTAGAGCCAAGGGGCCATGATGTTATGAGGGGTCACGGTAATGACAGTCGGTTGTCTCATATATATGACTAACTTTCATGGGTAACATTCAAGGTTTTGTTCCACAGCAAAATCACAAATTCTTTACTTTTGGAGCAGCACATTGATTGTAGAAAACTCCAACACACACAAAAACACAGAACATGATCATCATCGCGGCTTTCTACCTCTGTTCCACACTCCTTGCTCAGACATTTTTAGCAGACCGCAAGTACAATCTTCACTTGGCCGCTCTAGACTCCTCAATCACATCAAGCAGACTTCACCACGTCCCAGTTGGTGTAGATAGCACATCGAGTGAAGTGCATTATCACCGCACTGGCGCCCAGAACAAAGGTCTTTTCTAACCTCTGCCGAGTCCGTTCACAGTGTTTACTTTACACTTGGCCGTTACATTGTGACCACTAATTCCACGCTTTCACCGGGGGACCGCCTTTCTTAAACATTCACAAGGTAAATAATAACAGGGATTCTCAAATGGAATCTGGGTAATCCCAATTCGCCTTATTGGCCGTTCCAGTAATGAACTTGGTTCTTGGAAGTGTCATATTTCCGTGCGTCTTCACTTCTGGGAAATGCGGTAATTCATTTACATCGGTATGCGGGAATGACAGATGGTGTCCAGCTGTGATCGAAAACACTAATAAACTGAACATATGCCTAGTGAACTCGACAGACAACAGACACAAGATAAATAGAATGTTTCCGCCGAAATCTTAATCAACGAACAAAGAAAGCCGAAGCAAAATTAAAAACGGGAACAACAATTAGCAAAACATGAAACCATTATCTGAGAAATGTTTTATATGGCCCGCCATTAGTTCATTTCATACTAAAAATGGTTGTGCTGTGTTGTGTTCAGATGTAATTTTTGTGTTTGCCAGATAAGATGTTCATGTGTGAGTGTGTGTGTATGTGTGCATGTGTCTGTGTGTGTGTGTCTGTGTGTGTGTTGGTGTGTGTCTGTGTGTGTGTGTGTGTGTGTGTGCGCGCGCGCGCGCCAGCGTCTTCTGTCATGTTTTTAAATACATATTTCAGCCGACACATTTGATTTTGTAAGCATTAAAGAATTAAATTGTTGGAAGTAGTTTTCAACTATGGGTCTGTGTTGTGAAAGAACAGTCACATTTTTAAGACGTGAATGCACAGAGCAATACGTGGCCAAGCAATTAGGTGCTATCAGTTTAAACAGGAAATGTGGGTGTCTAGATGGTCATGCGCAGATGTACGCTTGATCCGCGAGCGAGGCTCTGTCGCCATGTGGAGGTGTCCGTCTCGAATTCCGGTGGGGTTACTATAGCTTTCAATGTTTATGTTGTCTAGTGTGTCCGCTAGTCTCTATGTCTGTTTTCTACTGCTATGAGAGCCAAATAATACATGTAAATTTGTTTATGAGCTGCCTTTGTGGTCTCGAAGAGTTCCTTATTTAATATTTCTTTTGTCTCATGATTCACGACTGTTCTTCTTCTGCTGTGTGTTCGCTTGTCACCTTCGAGACGTTTCGTGTATTGCACTTATCCCACATTTGCATCGCTATCTGTGTCTGCCGAGAAGCCATCCTGCTCTCAGGGAGGCGAACAGTGTGCACTCGGTGCACCTGCCAACATTATCTCTGCACTGTAACTGAGCATGGGAGAGTCATCTTCTTTCCCCTGCCGCTTGCCTCTGTCCTCACCTTCACCTCGGTGGCTAGCTATCACCCAATAGACACCGTTTTAGGTTTTTGTATATAAAACAATAGTTATAATTGTTTGTATATTTTTTACAGACGTCGTAACCACCCCAGCATGTTTTGCTGTTGTGATATTTTGGCAACTTTACATTTAGTAGTTTACTATTGCTTTCTGAACGAACGACACCCATACCATTTTGTAAAAACATCCAGCGCAAGGAGGTCTGCTACCAAATCGCCCGCAGCGGTATTTTGAACGCGGGTATCCGAGATCACCAGCTGCGCCCGTAACCTCTTCGCCACAGTAGTAATTAATAATTAATTAGTAATTAAAATTAGTTATAATTGGTAAATGTCATCCGGTTGGTAATCTTAACTTTTAATCTTTATGTTGTCTAGTGCGTCATCAAGCCTCTAATATTTTCTTTTACTTCTATGTGGGCCGAGCAATACATGTGTGTTTAGTTATGAGCCAGGTGTTTGTAAAATAAATTACTACAGCTATCCATCTATCCATCATGTGCCATGTCGATAAGCGTGGGCGGTCATGTTTTGCCATCTCAATCGATCACCAGAGTCGTTGATCAGCTGCGTGTTCCTGACTCGATCATGCCACGTGGGCAAGCCATCCAGGTATTTACTTCTCGGTCTTCCCCTTGGTCTCTTCCCTTCGATCTTACCAGTCGTCACCAAGTTCTCCAAGTCATTTCTTCTGATAAAATGCCCAAAATAATTTTGACTGTCTACGTCTAATGACTATAATCAACTTACGATCTTCATTTGTTTCTTGAAGGACTTGTTCATTGGTTCATTAAAAGAGCTATGTCACTGACTAAATGGGTTGCATTTTGTTCTGTCATGATTTTCCTCTTAATTATAAGATACCACCAGTATGGAGGCGGAATTCTTCATTGACCTGGGTTCCCAGGTTGACCCAGTCTACAATGGACCCCAAGAACTGTTCTGGGAATTAAACTCGACCAGGAGGTCAGCATGGCCGAATGGATAACAGCGTTAGTTCTTAAACATCCCGTGTGCTGATGCTGAGTTAAAGGTGTTCATCGTCTACATCGGCCAGTTGGACTCAAATGTTGATTTCTCATCCTTGACATGTTGACGTAAATTAAAAGTATCTTTGAAGTCGGAGTGGGTTCGCCTGATGGCGAGGAAAACTAATAATAGGGAAAGTTAATCCACACGAAATCTTCAGTCCAGTGCTACTGGAAGTACTGTGTATGGACTACTCTCGAGTTCAAAGCAAGCGAGCACACACACACACACACACACACACACACACACAAATCGACCAGCTTAATTTCGGCACACATCAACTGTAGAATTCCGATTGGTTTATCAACATATAGGTCGACCACAATATGCTCATTAGGTCTCAAAGCATGGGGAAAGGTATTTTACTTGCATTTTCTATTGTTTATTTAGAGAAAGATAATTTTAACATAGAAGTAAAGAACAAATTTGATATATTGTCTGATCTAGAGATCCTGTTTCAAGATGTAGATGATCAATGGGAAACGATGAAGAATTCAATCAGTTGCGCAGCAGAAAAAACTATTCCAAAAGTAAAGAAAGTGGGCCGTAAGACATGGATGACTGAAGAAATTTTACAACTAATGGAAACAAGAAGACAGAACAAAAATAATCCTGCCAAATATGAAGAAATTCACAGAAAAGTGAGAACCTTATGTAAGGAGGCAAAAGAAACATGGCTTGAGGAAAATTGCAGAGAAATTGAAAAACAACACAACAGTAACAATGCGAAACTAATGCACAAAAGAATTCAGGAGCTTACTAATCAAAGAACACGTACATCAGCAGGCTGCCTAAAGACAAAAGATGGAAGAGTCATAATAGAAAAAGATCAGATATTACATGAATGACCCCCGGTTCAGACAGCGTCACAACAGAAATGATTAATGCTTTAGAAGAATATGGAATAGATCAAGTTACCAGTCTGCTTAATACAATATATGATACTGGAAATATACCTCAGGAGTTATGTAATTCTGTATTTATTGCAATCCCAAAGAAATCAGGAGCCTTGGAATGTGATCAACATCGAACAATTAGTATAATGAGTCACATCACGAAGATTTTGCTAAGAATTATCATGCAAAGAGATAGGAGGAAAATACAACCTGAAATAGGAGAAGAACAATGTGGGTTTGTGGAAGGCAAGGGTACAGTAAATGCTGTGTATATACTGAGAAACATAATCGAACGTTTTATAGAAGTAAACAAAGATCTACACCTTTGCTTTATTGACTACACAAAGGCTTTTGATAAAGTGAGACATGTCAACATGATAAGGATGCTTGAAGATCTACAAATTGATGGAAAAGATCTTAGACTTGTAAAAAACATATATTGGAAACAACAAGCTGCCATAAGAGTTGATAATGAAGTAAGCCAATATCAGCCTATTAAAAGGGGTGTGAGACAGGGATGTGTAATGTCTCCAGATCTGTTTTCCCTGTACAGTGAAAGTATTTTCAGAAATATTGAAGATATGGAAGGAATCAACATTGGGGGACGATGCATCAATAACATTAGATATGCAGATGATACAGTCTTGATTGCAGACAATGAACAGGACCTGCAAAATTTAGTAGATGTGATTGTTACACACAGTGAACAACTAGGGTTAGAATTAAATTGTAAAAAGACACAGATTATGGTCGTCACTAGGAAGGACGAAATACCACAATGTAATATACAGGTAAATGCGAATATTCTTCAACAAGTGAGCAGGTACAATTATCTCGGAACAGTAATAACATCTGATGGGAGATGCCTTGAAGAGATTAGAACAAGAATCGCCATGGCAAAAGTAGCCTTTAGCAAGATGAAAAACATATTGACCAATAAAAAGATGTCAATTGAAACGAGAAAAAGAGTGTTGAGATGCTACATTGAACCTGTAATTTTGTATGGATGTGAAGCATGGACAATGAGCAGTCAGGCTGAAAAACATCTGATGGCTGTAGAGATGTGGTTTCTGAGGAAAATGCAAAGAATACCATGGACAGCCAGAAAGACCAATGAACAAGTCCTTCAAGAAACAAATGAAGATCATAAATTGATTAGAGAAATTAGACGTAGACAGTCAAAATTTTTTGGGCATGTTATGAGAAGAAATGGATTGGAGAATTTGGTGACAACTGGTAAGATCGAGGGGAACAGACCAAGGGGAAGACCTAGAAGCAAGTACCTGAATGGCTTGGCCTTGTGGCATGGTCGAGACAGAAACACGGAGCTGATCCACGACTCTGGTGATCGAGTGAGATGGCAGAACATGACAGCCCACGCTTACCGGCATGGCACATGATGGATGGATTTAGAGAAATGTTCGCCTATCGCGGGAATCAAATACATGGCTGGCAACAGGGAGGACTGGATAATCATAATCGCCGATGTCTGATTCAGACCAGGCATCTGACAACGAAGAGAATGCAGGTGGAGGTGGGTGGAGGAGGAGGGGAAGAAGAAGAAGAAGAAGAAGAAGAAGAAGAAGAAGAAGAAGAAGAAGAAGAAGAAGAAGAAGAAGAAGAAGAAGAAGAAGAAGGAGAAGAAGAAGAAGAAGAAGAAGAAGAATGAGAAAAAGGCGAAGGCGGTGGCGAAGGAGGATGAGAAGAAGGAGAAGCAGTAGAACAAACACATTGTCTATGTCCTGGGGCGGCCGTTGGGCCTTGCCGCAGCGCATACATGATCAGCCGATGAATTGGCTAGGAGGCGAATATGCGTCGTCGCTGATGTGATGCTTCAAAAGCAGTGCTTATGCGTCGTTCTCGTCTAGGCGGATGACTATGATAGTCGCAAGAGAAAGTCACCTCAACTTGACCAGGGGGTTCAACTCACGCTCATGACTGCAACCCTCTCTAAGACGACTCCACTACATACATAACATGACCCTGATTGACAGTTGAAAGATTACTATAACTTTGGCGGTGCTGCATCATTATTGCCATCATAAAGTATGTCAAACGGCCAGCCGTTAACTCAGTCAAACCGACACGTTAACCTGACATTCACTCAGCCACCGAGCGTCAGATGCTAACTTGAGGAACATTTACACTTTTTCACCGATGCCCATACTCCCGATGTGCAGCCGCTCCACACTTCTTTCACACGTCCTCCCTTACAGGAGACGAGCCAGCTTGTAACCGTCTTATGTGAATGCGAGTGTCTATTGTGCGGGGAGTTAGTTACCTTCAGGTGGATGCCCCAGGCGGTTGGCTCTAACTTCTAATGTAGAATCCGTACTTGTTCTGATTTGGGCAAGGGTACCGTTCTTGTCCGTGTTCCGTTCTAAAGTTCTTAACTTGTGTCATGTTGAAGAATAGTGGTGTTCGTGTCCCGTATTAAAGACCTAACTTGGGAATGTTGAATGATAGTTGGGTTCGTGTCTGTGTCCCGTGCTAAAGTGCCATCGCATCGTTTCTGTTGTCAAACGACGCGATTCAGTTACGTGTTCCTATTATGGTATCATGTTGCGTTTTGTTGCTACTTTTGGTGCCTAACATCTACCCTCTTTATATCTATTATTAATTTATATGTGTGCAAGATGATTTCCTCATCCCTGCTACATGGCAGTGTAGATTACTTATTCTTGCAATTTCTGCTCACGAATTTACAGCTTTACACTAAGTGACGCAATATGACCAGAATTCTATCTCATGAATATTCTTCTCGTTAAAGAATTGAGTCCGTGTGATATCTAGCATAATGCTACTTTGTTGTCCCGTGTGTTATAAAAATAGATGTTAAAAATAGTACACGGGATATAATTATGTCTAGTAGTAGCGAACGTCTAAGACAGAAGACATTTAAGTCACAACATAGACATAGAAGCTTAATATAACAACAGACTGACGCGGGACATAGACTCCAATTACCCCACTTACAATCTGAAATCAATATGTTGAATAGGGCAGACATTTAATTACACAGGGATAGGGAGTTACTCGAGTTGGGTCTGGTAGACGGCTAAACAACGCATCTGGTGGGCACATTCTTCTTCTTCTTCTTCTTCTTCTTCTTCTTCTTCTTCTTCTTCTTCTTCTTCTTCTTCTTCTTCTTCTTCTTCTTCTTCTTCTTCTTCTTCTTCTTCTTCCTCCTTCTCCTCTTCCTCCTCTTCCTCCTCCTCTTCCTCCTCCTCCTCCCCCCCCTACTTCTTCTTAATGACGGAAAGGCGAAGGAAGCTACTGACATGTAAACGCGTAACCTAGTATCTGTTGGTGACAACATATAAATAACAACCATGAAAACTATAATCGTCGAGAGAAATACAAGATACGAAATTTAAAGAAGTCAAAGACAATTTACTAATGTGAGTGAGAGTGAGTGAGTGAGTGAGTGAGTGAGTGAGTGAGTGAATAAGTGAGTGAGTGAGTGAGTGTGTGAGAGAGTGAGTGAAAGAGTGAATGCGTTAGTGAGTGAGTGGGTGAGTGAGTGAGTGAATAAGTGAGTGAGTGAGTGAGTGGGTGAGTGGGTGAGTGAGTGAGTGAGTGAGTGAGTGGGTGTGTGGGTGGGTGGGTGAGTGAGTGAGTGAGTGAGTGAGTATATAAGTGAGTGAGTTAGTGAGTGAGTGAGTGAGTGAGTGATTGAGTGGGTGGGTGGGTGAGTGAGTGCGTAAGTGAATGAGTGAGTGAGTAAGTGAGTGAGTGAGTGAGTGAATGAGTGGGTGGGTGGGTGAGTGAGTGATTGAGTATGTGAGTGAGTGGGTGAGTGAGTGAGTGTGTGTGTTAGTGATTGAGTGAGTGAGTGAGTGAGTGAATGGGAGGGTGGGTGGGTGGGTGGGTGGGTGATTGAGTGAGTGAGTGAGTGGGTAAGTGAGTGAGTTAGTGAGTAAGTATGTGAGTGAGTGAGTGAGTAAGTGAGTGAGTGAGTTAGTAGTTAGTTAGCAAGTTATTTAGGTAGTTAGTTAGCTAGTTAGTTAGTTACTTAGTTAGTTATTTAGTTAGTTAGTTAGTCAGTCAGTCATTCAGTCAGTCAGTCAGTCAGACAGTCAGTCAGTCAGTCAGTCAGTCAGTTAGTTAGTTAGCTAGCTAGCTAGCTAACTAGCTAGTTAGTTAGTTAGTTTGTTTGTTTGTTAGTTAGTTTGTTAGTTAGTTAGTTTGTTAGTTAGTTTGTTAGTTAGTTAGTTAGTTAGTTAGTTAATTAAATGTTGGAGTATTATCTTTGCTCTCCAGACTTGCCCATCGGTGTTCTGCTCCCTCCCTCCCCCAACCCTCACCCCATACCCGTCCCTCCAAACTTGTGCATCAGTGTCCGGAGTCTAATATGTCAGTTCTGTGCTGGTTGACCGATGTCCTTCTAGTATCTGACCCCGCCAATTCTTACTGCCAAGTCTCTCATTCTATACAACAACATGTATTCACTATTGTCAAAGTCCTCAGTTCTCCATATCTCTCTAAGGGCCTTAATAAAATCGACGCGATCCATGGGCTAGCCATCTGCAATGGATGCAGAGCCAGCAAGCTTATCAGCGCGTTCATTTCCCACAACTCCCGCGTGTTTCTACGAACAGCAGACCTCCGCAGCGATTCAATCCACTGCCCGAGTACCGACCCCACCTCAACATTTGGGATCATGCTCATCGAATCACTCAGAACACAAATCAAGGCCACCACATTTAAAGAAACCAAAGACACATTACCAAATTTATGTAAGCCAAAGACAATTTGCAACATTTATTGAGATCAAAGATAAGTTACCAGATTTATAGAAGTCAGTTAAAAAAAATAGTTGCATGTCCTTCACAGGACGTAGCAGTCAACCGCAGCATTTTGGCAGTTCGTGATCCTTGGGCACGTTTTACGTTCAGTAGTTTGCCAGGATATGCGAAAAAAAAAAAGAAAGCTTTGCCATTGGGTTCTAAAAGAACGGTACCTATACCATTTTTTTTTTTTTTTGAAAACAACCAGCACCGCTATGATTTGAACCCGGGTATAAGGGATTATATATCTCGCCCGTAACCCCTTCGCCACGGATCCCGGTAGAACTCAATTACAAGTTACCATATTTAAAGAAGCCAAAGACAATTTATAGAAGTCAAAGTCGCGTTACCAAATTTATAGAGTTTAATGCCAAGTTACCAGATTTAAACAAGTCAAAGGTAAGATACCAGATTTATGGAAGTCAAAGACACATACAGAAAATAATAAACAAACAGGTAACAACACATGGCATCAATTATAGGAGGCTTCGGGAAAATACGGTTAAAGACGAATTCAATCAAGAAATCAAAAAACTTCATAAGAACACCCCTGATGACTACTCAAGTGTAAATAAGGAATTAACTATCTTCAAGGCTGCCATGCTCGACACACTGGGAAAAAAAATGTGGAACAAAGAAAGTAGAGCAGGACAAAAGATCAAGAACAGCCTGGTGGAACAACGAAGTTAAAGATAGCATATCCAAAAAGAAGGTAGCGTTCAAAATATGGATCACATCTAAATCTGAACAAGACTATGTTACTTATAGAATAGCACGACGAAATGCCAAACGAACAAATAGAGCATCTAAAGATGAATCCTGGAGAATATATGGCGAACAGATGGCGACCCTTAGCAAAGACTACCCAAGAGAATTTTATAAACGTGTCAATACAGTGAGAAACAGAGATGCATGCTACAACCCAACCACCATCATAAACAGCAAAAGAGGTATACCAATATTTAATCCACAACAAAGACTAGCAAGGTGGGCAGAATACTTTCAAGAACTACTTAACCCCACACATAACAAAGACAACCTAACTTTTGTGAATAAAATCCATGGACAACAAGAACCAAATTTCATACCTGCAGCAGTCAAAGCAATTATACAGAAAAGTCCTAAAAACAAATCACCGGGATTCAGGCCTGTGGGACAACAAGAGTTAAATGGCTAACTTGACTTTTTAAATATAGCATGGGAAGAAAGAAAAGTACCAGATGATTGGCAACAGGCAATAACAGTACCAATATGGAAAAAGAAAGGCATATTGAGAGAGGGTGCGAAACATACAGAGGTATATCACTCCTGAGCCATTAAGGGGAAATGTACGCAGAACTATTGGAACAAAGAGCTAGACCCATAATTTAACAACAGTTTAGCAAAGTACAATTCGGTTTTCGGAAAGGTAAAAGTTGCACCGATGCACCATTTACACTTAGACAAATAAGTGAAAAAAAATATTCAATATAATGACCAGCAGAATATTGTGCTTTAAGATCAGGAAAAGGCTTTCGATAGAGTAGACAGATACAAATTATGGACCATCCTTGAAGACTATTGGATACAAGGGCAATTGCTAGAAAACATCATAGCCATGTACCACTCAAGCCAAAGTGCAGTAAGAACACAGGAAGGTATATCAGATATGTTCACAGTCAATACAGGAGTGAGGCAGGGATGTGTGCTCTCTCCCCTGCTATTTAATATCTACATGGACAGAATTTCCAAAGAAGCAAGTCTTGACAGAACAGATTCAGAAAATTTACAACTCTTTACTCCAGATGAAACAACTGATCCACAGGAAATAAATGAACTTCTATTTGCAGACGATCAGTGCCTGTTTTATAGCGATGAGGGCAGACTACAAAATCATATTAATACTCTGAGTTCAACATGCAGCAGATACAATATGAGTATAAACACAGCCAAAACCGAAGTAATGCAAGTTAGCAGATCGCCAGGCCCACTAAGTATACAGATAAATAACACGACTCTGAAACAAGTTAAAGAATTCAAATATCTTGGAAGTATGTCCACAGAAGATGGCAGATTTGACAGAGAAATCGAAATCAGATGTCAGAAAGCTAGTGCACTTACATATCAACTATCACCCTTACTGAAACATCCAAATATACCCATGTCCGCAAAACGACAGATAATAAACAGCATATTCACACCAAACCTATGCTACAAATCTCAAACTTGGACTTTATCCAAATCACACTCTCGAAAAATCAACACCTGCGAGATGAGATGCCTGAGGAGATCTGCCAACTTAACAATCCGAGACCGAGTAAGAAATGCTGTTTTCAGACAGACAGTGGGATCAACACCTTGTGCCACATTTATTGAAAGACATAAGATCAAGTGGTTTGGCCATGTCGTTAGAATGCAACAAAATCAACTACCATCACTGGCCTTACATCAAAGATCATCTGCAACGAGACCAAGAGGACGTCCAAGAAGAAAATTGATTAACGACATCAAAGAAATTGTACAATCGCACAGAATGACACTATCAAGCGCCGCCCAGTGGGCGCTGGAGCGCAAATTATTCCTCCCCACGACGTTTGACGGCAGACGTGGACGATGATGATGATGATGATGATGATGATGATGATGATGATGATGGATGATGATGATGATGATGATGGATGATGATGATGATGATGATGATGATGATGGATGATGATGGATGATGATGATGATGGATGATGATGATGATGATGATGATGATGATGATGATGATGATGATGATGATGATGATGATGATGATGATGATGATGATGAAAGGCACATTGCTAAATTTATAGAGAACAAAGACAAGTTAACCAAATTTAAACAAACCAAAGACAAGTTACAAAAAGTAAAGACGTCAACCTTAAGTAAACAGCAGAGGTTATGATGGCCGAATAAACAAGAGCACTCGCTCTTACACTTTCGGTGTACTAATGCCGAGTAAGCGTGTTCAATCCATACGCAGGTCAATTGGACTAAAATGTTGACCTCTCCTCCTTGACTTGGGGACGTAAATTACAATTACGTCTAAAGTCGTAGTGGGTTCGCCTGATCACTAGGGACACTGGTAAATGTTAAAGATAATCTACACACAAAAATCAGTCCCGTGCACTAGACGTAGTAGCAAGTATATGGACTATGTTCAAACGAGCAAACAAGGAAACTTCAAGAGACATTAAGTATTGCTGTACATATAGGACAGTGGTTCTCAACCGGTGGGGAATTTCCCCCCCCCCCCAGGGGGGAATTTCAGGGTTTCCAGGGGGGGGGGGGGATGAAGACTATTTAAAGATCGTGTTAATACAAGAACCGATTACTTGACATAGTTTTTCCCTTCATACTTTACAGTTATGTATGTCTCGTCCTTCTAAACCTCATTTTATAAAGTAAGAAGACCCACAAATCATGTTTTATGTGGATGTCTAGACTTGTTTTAGTATATGCTATTACATTTAACTTCCATTTTTACGTATACTGTGTAGGGGTGGGGGGATTTTTTGATAGGAAATATGAAAGGGGGGAATGACGTTCTGCTGAAAATACGGTGAAGGGGGGAACGGGCCAAATTTTTGATAGGAAGGGGGGGAATGGCGTTCTGAAAATATGGTGAAGGGGGGAATGGGCCAAAAAAGGTTGAGAACCACTGACATAGGAGATGCAGAACGTTTCCAGAGAGACAACTCGCAAGTCGTAAATGATAGCTGGTAACATAATATGCGTTATGGGAGAGAACTGTCGGTTCCGCAAATGTAAATCCCGTTATAGCGGCTCACAGCAGATATGATTATATAACATCGATGCAACAATATTGATGTTGTCATGTTCGCGTTGTCGTGGTAGGATGGGAAAACACACTCACGAGGCTAGAAGAGATTGTTTACATTGCTCTCCGAGTCTTGATCCGATGGCAGTGTGTGGGGGTGGTGTGTGTGGGTGGGCGGTGCCAGTCAGTGTAGGTACGCATGTGTCTATGAGTGATGGGGATGTGGATGGGCGAGTGGGTGTATGTGTACGAAAAATCATATGTTTATAAACATCCCAGTGCGCTTTCTACACATTAATAGTGGGGATCTAATCGATTATATATATATATATATATATATATATATATATATATATATATATATATATGTGTGTGTGTGTGTGTGTGTGTGTGTGTGTGTGTGTGTGTGTATACGAGGGTAAGTTAATAGGTAAGCCACAAATGGCTGTAGAAATATAACTAAATATGATAACAACTTGAAACCAGTTTATTTTTATACATATATTGTCCATTTATTTCTCAACATTATTTCCACCAACATTGATGCACTTATCCCATCGTTTTATCAATCCTCCCAAACCCGCTGCATAGAAAAGCGTGTCCTGTTCTCATTTACCTGGCATCCCACAGAACCGTGTGAGTTATTTATTGACTCTCCCTCGTAACGTTTTCTACCCAGCTATGCATCGCTTTACGGGACAAACATCTGTCAGCATAAATACTGAAAACTCACCTTGGCGGGAGACATTTCGTTAATGACGCCAAAGTTGAATGTGAAGTGAAAACATGGTTTAGACAACAGAGCACGCAGTTTTATGCAGCCGGTTTGGAGGACTGATAAAACGATGGGATAAGTGCATCAATGTTGGTGGAAATTATGGTGAGAAATAAAGGGATAAAGTATGTATAAAAATAAACTTGTTTTAAGTTGTTATCATATTTAGTTATTTTTCTACAGCCATTTATGGCTTCCTTATTGACTTCCCCTCGTTTGTTATATATATATATATATATATATATATATATATATATATATATATATATATATATATATATATATATATATATAAAAGAGAGTCATATTATATAGAGGAAGAAATGAAGAGAGTTATTAGGAGAACGAGAGAGAGAGAGCAAGAGAGAAAGAATGGTAGAGAGGTATAAACAGAAAGAAAGAGACTGAGAGAGAAAGAATAGCAGAAAGTGATACAGAGAAAGAGAAAGTGAGAGAAAAAATGAATGACCGAGAGTTATAAAGAGAAAGATAGATTGTTGGAGAGAGAAAGAAGGGCAAAGGCTGATACACAGTAAAAGGACATTGAGATAGAACAGACAGCAGAGGGTTATAAAGGAAAAGAGAGGAGGAGAGAAAGAATGACAGAGAGTGATAAAGAGGATGAGAGAGTGAGGAAGAGAAATCATGACAGAGAGAGAGAGAGAGAGAGAGAGAGAGAGAGAGAGAGAGAGAGAGAGAGAGAGAGAGAGAGAACGAACGAACGAACTTTATTTTCAAATTGTTAACAATTGGGCACGCAGGCCCGTCTAACATTCTGCCCTTCTATCACTCTCTTGCATACATTATTTCATTCACACATCATTCAAGGCTATCAGCAACACTATAAAATATGTGCATTATAAAGGCATGGGCAAAATGCTAACATCAATACTATACGACTTAGTAATATTAGCTAATGGTGTGACACTTGTTATTAGCCATGTGGAATATGTTTTTTTTTTTAAATTTGCATATCCTTTACAGGACATCGCTGTCAACAGCGGCATCTTTCAGCTGTCTGTTGATTTCTTGGCAAGATTACGCTCAGTAGTTTGCCATTGCTTTCTGAGCGACCGGCTCAGTTATCCCGCAAGTCACTAGCGGGGGACGAACCGCTTCCAGTTCTGGCCCGCTACGAGACTCTGCGTGATAAACAGGATTACGGAGAAAGTGTTAGTCATTACAAAAAGAGGTAGTCATCACTGTGATAGCACACCATGAGAAGACACAAACTATAACATATTGTGACAACTGGACAGATTTGGGAAAAGATATGTTCAGACAGTCTGGAAGAGAACGTGCTTGACAGCATTTTGTCACGGCACGGAGAGATGTCAGCGCGCAAACTGATACAGATGTTGGAGATGGCAAGTTGTAGAGAAGCATGATTGCCCAGGCATGTCGGCAAGGCATCTGATGATGATGAAAAATAATTTGCTGTGAAGTAATACGGCTAGTGCGATGCTGACAACATCAGCCACCTTGTGCCGTTTGGTCAACGAAATACGGACCTACAATATTTGTTGGAGTAATTTGATGACGGGCAATAACGGTATACAACATGCACCCTGAACGTATAGCAGTAAACATGAATTGCCTATAAATTACAGTACAGAAATAACATGTACAATGCATGAACTAACTATAAACTACTATACATTAATTACCTGTATAGTCAACCCCAGCATGTTATGGCTGTTCGGGAATCCTGGGCAAAACTACGTTCGGTAGTTTGCCATCGCTTTCTGAACGCCCGACATCCCTACTATTTCATACAAAACCATATCAAGACGGTCTGCTACTAAATCGCCCGCAGATGTGTTTAGAAAGCGGTATGCGGGATTACGAACAGCGTTCCTTAACTCCTTCGCCGGGGAGCTGCTACATACAACATATTATACAGAAATTGCATGCTAAGTACTATGAAGGAATTACATATAAAGAACTATATATTAATTACCTATAGAAAACTATACAGGAATTATCTATAAAGAACTATATACAGGAATTACGTATAAAGTACTATACAGTGGAAGCCGCGTAACTCAGTGAGTGGCACCTTGCAGTCTTGACAGACCAAAGTATGTGAGTTGGAATGTGGCTAAAATTCCATCACAATGCCAGGGCAGAGCTTCAGAGAAACACGTGGTGCCCAAACGACATGTTCCCTCTCTCGGCATTGCCTTGTGTACTCCAGAGGAATGGATAACCAATACGTTTGGAACAAGGTAGGCTGCAGACGCTGCGGCTCAGCGTCAAACCTCCGAAACCTCTCTCCACGAGCCAGACTCTGGCACCCAAGGGACCCGACTTAGAGGCGTTCAGCCAAGTCCCACAGATGACGGCCTCGTACGCGCCTGGACCATAGGACGCGTACATCTGTCAATCACAAGTGTCCGGACCTGTGTAAAGCGTTGGTATTGACACTATGGCGGGCTTATTTTAATTGACATGGGCTCCTAGTTCGCGCCAACCTCCGTGGTCGACCCAGCCTAAATTGGTACTATGACATTTCTTGGGAAGAAAAGACAGCCAGCGTGATATTGACCATAGCACGGCTTGAGTGCCCATTGGCATATATACAAATATGGGGCTAGTACCAAATGCCAAATAAGTAAGAAGTCTTGTCAATAAAAGTGATTTGCTATTACTCTTTATTATCCTGCCGTGCATTTGTGTTCAACATCTCAAACAGGAAGCCGGTCTAAATTATTCAACAATTCATGTTCACTCAACACCGCAAACGGCAGCTCCATCTGAATTATGCAGTGATGCCTTTAGGCGCAGTATCTTTCTTCTTCTTCTTCTTCTTCTTGTTCTTCTTCTTCTTCTTCTTCTTCTTCTTCTTCTTCTTCTTCTTCTTCTTCTTCTTCTTCTTCTTCTTCTTCTTCTTCTTCTTCTTCTTCTTCTTCTTCTTCTTCTTCTTCTTCTTCTTCTTCTTCTTCTTCTTCTTCTTCTTCTTCTTCTTCTTCTTCTTCTTCTTCTTCTTCTTCTTCTTCTGCCTCTTCTTCTTCTGCCTCTTCTTCTTCTTCTTCTTCTTCTTCTTCTCCTTCTTCTTCTTCTTCTTCTTCTTCTTCTTCTTCTTCTTCTTCTTCTTCTTCTTTCTTCTTCTTCTTCTTCTTCTTCTTCTTCTTCTTCCCCTCCTCCTCCTCCTCTTCCTCCTCCTCATTCTTCTTCTTCTTCTTCTTCTTCTTCTTCTTCTTCTTCTTCTTCTTCTTCTTCTTCTTCTTCTTCTTCTTCTTCTTCTTCTTCTTCTTTTCTTCTGTCCTAATGCTTTTGCCGTGAAACGTTGCAGAGGAGATAAACGTAATTGTATGTGTTTCTCATGTCTCTTTACTTGTATAGTACTATAATGTCATATGTCATTTCTTCAGTATCTCTTTGACTCCATCTTTCTGGTTCGTCCTCTCGCCTTGTTTCCCGATGTTCTCACGTATAAAATTGTATCCGCTGGTTGATAGTTTTGCATTCTAACTAATTGTAGTAACATTTAATTGTTCCGTGTTCTATCAAGTCAGTAAAGCCGGGTGCGTGCGTTGCGAAGAGGTTACATACGCAGTTCGTAATCTCGCATACTCGCGTTTGAAACACAGCTGCGGGCAGCAGACTGTCTTGCGTTGGTTTTTTAACAAAATGTTTGAGGACCGGTAGTTCAGAAAGCAATGGCAAATTACTGAACGTTACCATGCCAAGAGATCACAACAGCAAACATGGTGGTGTTGACTGCGACATCCTGTAAAGGATATGCAACTAACTTTTTTTAACGTCATTAATAGTTGTTATCCCTACACTTGTTCTTAGTGTCTCATGTGTCTCTCTATCTCTCTTGTTTCTTTCCATGTGCTTTTCTCGTGTAATTCATCTCACAGGATGTGATTTTAAGCTTTTATGTTTCTAGGACTCTCTATGTCTGGCATTGGTAAGACAGAAATAGGACGAATGTGTCTATCAGATTCTTCTTTTGTGTGCATGTTGATATTTAGATGTTTTAGAATAGGTGCTATGTGATAGTCTTTGTTGTTTGCTTTCTGTATTCTCGTTTCTATTTCTCTATCTAGTTTTCAATCCCCTATTAACATTGCCAGATACTTGTACTCTCTAACTTGCTTTAATGATTGTCCATTCATTTACGTTATATAGCACTGATTTTCGTGGAATTGTCATAATTTCGTTCATTTTTTATGTTAATCATATCACAATTGTGACTGCAATTATCAAGGCAGTTTATATGGTGCTGGAGATGCGCACTATTCTCATTCAGTAAAGTGTGGCCGTCTGCAAACAGCAGCTCATTTAAACTATCTGCTGCTTTTAATTGCGTTCTCTTACTTTGAACTCAAGGTAGTCCACACACATGCTACTACTTCTAGTAAACTGGACTTATTTTTTTTATTGCGAATTAGCTTACCCTATTACCAATGCCCCTCCATCAGGCGAACCCAATCCGACTTCAGAGGTGCTTGTAATTTCCGTCCCCGTGTCAAGGACGAGAAATCAACATGTTAGTCCAACTAACCGGTGTAGAGGTTGAACCCGTTACCTTGGCATCAGCACACCGGGTGTTTAAGAACCAGCGCTCTTATTCATTAGAATATGCTGATCCCCCCTCTTTGATTGTAGATTTGCTTCTTTAGTAATCTTATTCATATAAGTGATGAACAAAAGTGGTGATACAACACATCCTTGTCTGACGCCATTGGTTCACTGCAACCAGTTTGTCATGCCGGTGTTTGTTCTGACTGCACATTTACTGTTTGATACATAGCTCTGATGCCCAATTACAACATGTTCTTCGAGCACTTTCCACAGCGTAGTCCTCCTATTTACTCGGTCAAAAGCTTTTTCTGGATCTATTCTATAGATTTTTCAAGCATCTGTCTCAACGTAAACATGTCTTCGGAGCATTCTCTTCCTTTTCTAAAGTCAAATTGAAAAACACTTAGAAGCGGTTCTATCTTGTATGTTTTTTTCTAGCATATGCAGAATTGTTTTCTATAAGGCTTAGCAGAAATATGTCTCTATATGTATTGCATTCTTTTTTGCCACTCTTGTTCTCCCATAAAGTTACAATCTCTTTACCAATCGTGTGGTACTCTCCTCTTTTGCTAAGCCTGGTTAAATATGTTTGTTGATAATTTTATCCCTACCTCCTGGCATGCTTTGGTGGCTTCAGCAGGAATGTTATCAATAGAGCTTATATTTTCACTTCCTTGGTTCAATAAATTCTGCATAGGTAGGATTAAATGGTTTCCCTTTCCATCACATCACTTTTTCACCTCAGTCGACTCGTCGCGCAATCGAGAACAAGTCACCTAATCTGAAGCCTGCCAAGTGGGAGAAAATGGCACGTGGCAAGAATAACTCCAGAAGACACCCGACATTCAAGATGAGCAGCGTGGAAGCCCCCAAGACTATCAAGAAGACGCAAGAAGAAAACCTGCCTGAGAGCTGCAGCGAAACACCAGAACCTGAAACAACCTCAAAAGAAGCTACTACTTCTACACCAGTTGACGCCGCTCCCTGTCGTTAAACCGACGCCAGAGATTACAACTACAACTGAAGCCAGCAACAGCGGAGAAGCCCCCAACACTAAAGAAAAGCAGCCAGGTAGCTCACCAAAGACGAGCTGGGAAGAAACAGCATTGGCCAGCTGCGCAAGACACCTGATGGAGTAGTGGTCTCCATCAGCAAAAACCCAAAGACCACAGAGTACCTATGCAAAAGATTGCACAAGAGGAGAAAGCTGTCATCAAACTACCTCACGACATCACAGTAGAAGCCACCAGACAACGCATGATGAAACGATGGGTCATCAAACGGGTCAAGACCCATCTCACCAATGACCAGATCAGTGAGATGCTGACGAAGGAGAACAGAAAACTCAAGATCACCAGTGCTGGAGAATCATCGGAAAAAACTACATTCCCTCCACAGTCGTCAACGTAACGTTGGAGGACCGAGTGATCCCTGACGTCATTAGATGGGACAAACAAGACCAAGCTCCAGAGCACTACATACGGAGAGTACTGCAGTGTTCTAAGTGCCAGACATTTTGGCACACTCGTGCCACCTGCAAGAGTGAGGTGGGGGTATGTAGATACTGCTCTGGAACCCATCCATACAGTCACTGCCAGCATGCAAAGATAGACACAGTTCAGTTCAGACAGTAAAAAGTAATGACGATCGCCATCAAAACTAACATGTCCTATAAAGAGGCTAGAAGGCAGTACAAGGCTACCAATCGACTCACAGAAAGCGACAAAGCGCAACTGGAAGGCCAACTGAAGGACCTGAGATCAAAGTTCGACAGCACGGAAGAAGAAAAAGACAAGACACAAGAAACACAGACAACAGCCGTTCAGCGCATCCTGAACGAAGTGAAGCAAGTTCAGCAGCAGATTGAGCAGGATGTCGCTCGAATTGCTGCCATAAAAGCCGAGACAGAAGAAACTCTATCACAAATTCAAGAAGAAAGAGAAAAGACAGAAGAAACCCTCAAACATAGAACTTCTCAATTTTCGGATCAATAAGACCAAAACAGCAGAAGCAGAAGATACCACGGCCCAGACAGAAGAAGACGCAAGACAAGATAAAATAGAAGTGGAGAAAGAGAACCGGAACGACAGCGACCGAGACTAAGAAGGAACGGGGTTCGTGAGAAAAACTGCTGGTCACCTCATACACCGAATGAATAACCCGTACACGACACACGGGATCAGAGAAGACCCAGACGATACGAAGATAGACCAAGGCAGGGAAATAGGTTGGACACCCGGAGAGACGACAACTGGTAAAACTCCCTGAAGGAAACAGTACCATATGACGGGGTGGGGACACAATTACTCCAGGCCTTAACAAGTGTGTGACTCTGTCCAGACATGTAAAACCACAAGGATGAAACGAACACAATTGCAGCAAGTCAACTCTTTCAAGGAAGCAGATATACGCATCTATATTTTCGAAAGAAGTCTTAGATACACTACAAAGTCCCCCAATAACGACCAAGTCAATATAGTCGAGGGTTTAATGGGGTCATTCTCAAGCAAAGCAAGCAAACATTAAATGGAATTGTCACTGCATGTGTTGCTTGTTGATTTATTAGATCTTTAAAATGTGTCTCACATATTGCTTTTATTTCAGTAATATTAAGTATTTGTTTCCCACACTCATCATTTATTGTTGTGGAGTAAGTCAAGCACTCTTCTTTCATATGCATAGCTTTAATATTCTTGAAGAATTTCCCTGGGGGTTTCGTAGAGAGTTCCGTTAGTATATTTCCTTATCTAGTCCATAATTTTTTTATTGATTGTTTTATATTTGTTTTTGGTTTTATGTCTCGCCTGTTGGTAAAAGTTATAGTTTCCATCAGTACTTGTTTGTAACCATTTCTTCAGACGGATCTTCTCTCTTACTGCATCCTTTACTTCCTCATTCAAGAATATTATTTTTTTCCACTTCTTATTTCCCCCACCCCACCCCCACCCCCTCTCTCTCTCGATCTCTCTCTTTCTCTCTAGCTCTCTCTCTATATCTCTCTCAGTCTCTCTCTCTCTCTCTCTCTCTCTCTCTCTCTCTCTCTCTCTCTCTCTCTCTCTCTCTCTCTCTCTCTCTTTCCCTCCAGCTTGTTTATGGCAACTCCACATTGCAAAATAAAAAGGAGCAGTATTTGAAACATTAATTATCTATAAAGTGTTCTATAGTACATTTATGTTCCTTACAGCAGACAGGGGTTCCCTATGCAATAGTATTAATATATTTACTTTGGACATAACAAACTAGAATTATTTATTAATTTTCTAGCAAAACGAATCAGCCTTTTTATAAATATTCTGCTATTGAATGCACCAGATCTCCTACATGTTCCCTCATTACCTGCCATTGGAGTTCCCATTGAAAATACGGAAGCACCTGCTGTTCCGTGTGGATTTAAATTCTGGACAGCCGTCCTTAACTAAATAAATTAGAAAGGTATTGAATTTTTGCCCTTTCCTCTCAATGTATTGTCCACTTTCGATGTCTCTTTTTTATATTATTGATATAATTGAGTGTACTGTTCTGCATTATATTCATGCTTGAATGTATTCAGTTGTACACTGCCTATTCCCGTTGCGTGTGTACGGTTTATTTAACCCAGAATTTCGGGCTTTCGCGCATAATACAATGAACGTTGATGCTGCGATCCTTAGCGTGACACCTGCCTTTGTAAACTTGGCAGTATTGTATTTTTTAAATTATTAATATGTGTTGTAATTTTATGAGCGGGTGCCTTGGTATAACCGTTAGGACGTTACAATGACAATGACATGACATGGGCTCAGATGGACGAGAGTACGATGCCAGCTGTCGACGTTCGCTACAAGAGGGGAAATATAGCCACCTATTCCTCTGTGCTTTCGTGTCTTCTAAACGGGATGATCTATACATTTCACATACCTACATTAGGTGATACGGGTATAAAGTGTTTATTACGTTAGCATTGTGGCTAGGTGGTTCTGTGCCGCAATCTTCCTGTCGTTAGTCATTGTTGACTCCCCCAGGTGTGCTGAGCATCATTCCGTGAAAGAAATGTATTAATGTTGTTTTATTTCTATTGACTGTTCGCTTCCAAGGGGAGCCGCCGTAGTGTAGCGACTTGACGCATGCCTGAGACTGTGTGGTTATGGGTTCGAATTTGCATTGAGGCAGATGTTGTTTTTTTTTGTTTTTTTTTTTGAGGACCCAGGCTCCCAGGTCTACCCAGTTTAAAACGGGTACTTTTGGGGAAGCAAATATGACAGACTTAATATAGAACACATGCGTGCCGAATGGTCTATAACAATGTGTACTGTATACCTAATAAAGTATAATACTATTTTAATGTTATATAAAATATAATAATGTAACGTGTTTCCGCCACTAAAAGACTATGGCATCAATTCTGCACGTAATCATCAATGTTTGACATCAATGTCACCTTTATCCTCAAATTATTTTATCCTCAAATTGTCTTTGGAGAGTGCGACATCTCCTCCATGTAAACTGAACTGTCTTTCATAATCTGATATTATGATCAAGACTTTAGGAAAATAAAGCCAAGCGTGAACTTATCACTTCTTCGTATAGTCAATGCCGTATGACCTTGGTGATCATGCCTGTCCACAGCCTTCTTTCTGTAAATTGTACAGCTAATCATTGCTGATACTGATGTTACTCAATGTCATAATTTCAAACTGTCCAACATTTTCTCTCTTGGTCTCTCTCCTCCCCCCCCCCCCCACCTCTCCATCCTTCCAACCTTCCCGATGTGACGACACACTCCAGAATTATCCTTCTCATGACGTGCCTAAAGAATGTGGACTGTCTTCTTCTGATGTGAGTAGCCAATTCTCTTGGAGAGTTAACTCCTGTCAAGATATCTCCATCGCTCTTTCTCTACGTCGGTGGTGTTCTCATCATTCTTCTATAAAAATCACATCTCCGCAGCTTCCACAAATTTGCTCACTTTGCTAATTGCCCATGATTCGCTTACATACACCAGGATTGGCTCATTACAGCTTCCATATAATTCATGTGCCCAAATGCCAACATTATAATGAAGCAAATTTGAGTAGTTTAATTGTCTGTATAATATATTGTTTCTGTAAATATTTGTTCTATACCAGTTGTTGGACTGTTTGTAATACCCGGCATTTCTTGCTTATCGTCACCTATAATGTGTTGATATTTCTTCTATTATACAGAGAAGTTAAGACTATTATTATTATACTGAAGAACTGAGGAACTGTACTCGGGACATGTAATATAAATGCTTCATCTCTTCCATCAGAAGTCGAAGTATAGAAATAATTGATGAGTGTTGCCCAACATGTCAGTACTAAACATGATAGATGTATCAAACAAACATGTCATAGATGACTATCATCTACGACACAACATACGTTAGATTATAATGCTAACGGTTTGGTTAGTTAGTTTGGTAATGAAACCGGGAATCTCCGTGGCGAAGTGGTCAAGCAGTCTGACTCGGGCTTTGAAGATTGTGGGTTCGATTCCCGGCCGCGTCCTCTGGTTCACCAGTGCTTAGTTTCGGAGACTCCTGGGGGTGGTCGCTGGGGCCACGGAGTTCGTGCTTTGTGCGACGCTACGGCAGCCCACTCTGTAGAAAGAGACTGGGCCATATGGGATTTAAAAAACAAACACAACCCGGGTCAATGAAGTTGACCCTGTCGATTTTTAAGCGACTTTTTTTTAAAGTTTAGTAACGAAACCATGACGCTAGGAGGTCGATTGAAGCCTAACCGCTAACATCTGAAGTAGATTTCCCACAATTCTTTGACCATGGAAAATGTGTTAAGCAGGGACAACACATTCAGCTTAGTGGAAGAAATAACCTCAATAACGGGGAATTCAAATCGGTTGCATTAGCTCGGAAATACGGTTACTGCATGGATATAATTTAACGTATTCGATTATAAGTTGCTAGAAGATTTCTCGAGGAAATATGATCGTACCGAAGATAACCAAATATAATGCATGCCAAGTGGCTTGGTGTCTGATGACCTTTGGATAGCGATTTTAATTAGCAATACTGCATGGAATCTGGCATTAATCTGATGAATGTAAAGACTAACGGTCGGAAAGGAATTATACTTGACATTCATCAACACTTCAATTCGTGACACGAGATATATTAAAGATTAGTGGCTAGCCTGAATACCGCTTCTTGGGGAATATATTACCGTTGCCAGCTTTTGTTGAATACTGACCATCTACAATAATAATCGCAACGAATTAACACCCTTGGATTCAAATGTCCTTTTATATAAGCTTTTCTGGTAATACTGCTACTGTATTACATTCCATTTCAAGTTTAATTTATAAAATACACATTCATATAGCCTATGTACTTTAACCGGTTCATTAACAACCTATAGACGCAACGCTTCAATAGATTATGCTTGCTTGCTTGTGTTCGTTGGCTTGAGCTCCAGCGCGAAGACCTGTATGTCGGATGCAGACATCCTGTTGCCCAACATAAGTGTGATGTCATACAGGACCTGAGGTTTGCGTGAGTATCCGTTGTCCCATGTCTGGCTTATTGGTGTGCAGACTGGTGGTTCCTCACCGTACAGGCAGATACTCTCTGACTTCGGAGGAACAATAGATTATAATTCTACCTTCTGTTTAGCAACGTCTAAGGTCATTGCGTGTAGTCTCATATTCTATTCCTTACTCCAACAATCGTATTCAAACTAAAGGCAATACGGTTACCTCTATGAGGTTATCAAAGTAATAAAAATGAGAAATTTACGATTTTGATCGACATGCATAACAGACACACAGAACAAATTGAACACAGTTAGTTGATCGACATGCATAACAGACACACAGAACAAAATGAACACAGTTGATCTACATGCATAACGGACACACAGAACAAAATGAACACAGTTAGTTGATCGACATGCATAACGGACACACAGAACACAATGAACACAGTTACTTGATCGACATGCATAACAGACACACAGAATAAAATGAACACAGTTAGTTGATCTACACGCATAACAGACACACAGAACAAAATGAACAGTTAGTTGATCGACATGCATAACATACACACAGAACAAAATGAACACAGTTGATGTACATGCATAACGGACACACAGAACACAATGAACACAGTTAGTTGATCGACATGCATAACAGACACACAGAACAAAATGAACACAGTTAGTTGATCGACATGCATAACAGACACACAGAACAAAATGAACACAGTTAGTTGATCGACATGCATAACAGACACACAGAACAAAATGAACACAGTTGAGCTACATGCATAACGGACACACAGAACACAATGAACACAGTTAGTTGATCGACATGCATAACAGACACACAGAACAAAATGAACACAGTTGATCTACATGCATAACGGACACACAGAACACAATGAACGCAGTTAGTTGATCGACATGCATAACAGACACACAGAACAAAATGAACACAGTTAGTTGATCGACATGCATAACAGACACACAGAACAAAATGAACACAGTTAGTTGATCGACATGCATAACAGACACAGAACAAAATGAACACAGTTGATCTACATGCATAACGGACACACAGAACACAATGAACACAGTTAGTTGATCGACATGCATAACAGACACACAGAACAAAATGAACACAGTTGATCTACATGCATAACGGACACACAGAACAAAATGAACACAGTTAGTTTGTTCGACACCAGCGAAAAGGTCAGAGATAATAAACACAGACATGGTGAACATACCTTACAACAGGCGCAAATGCGGCAAACAACAATCAATCAATCAATCATGTGCCATGCCGGAAAGCGTGGGCGGTCATGACTCGCCATTTCACTAGAAAACCAGTGTCGTGGATCAGCTCAGTGTTCCTGTCTCGTCCATGCCATGTGGCCAAGCCATCCAGGTATTTTCCTCTCGGTCTTTCTCTTGGTCTGTTCCCCTCGATCTTGCCAGTTGTCACTAAGTTCTCCAATCCATTTCTTCAAATAACATGTCCAAAAAATTTTGACTGTCTACGTCTAATTTCTCTAATCAGTTTACGATGTTCATTTGTCTCCTGTAGTACTTGGTCATTGGTTTTTCTGTCTGTCCATGGTATTCTTTGCATTTTCCTCAGAAACCACATTTCTGCAGCCATCAGATGCTTTTCAGCTTGACTGCTCATTGTCCAAGTTTCACGTCCATACAAAAGAACAGGCTCTATGTATCCCCTCAACACTCTTTTTCTCCTCCAGTGTGTTGCCGGGGCCCATAAGGGAAGCAAAGAATAGCAACACTGCAGCCTACCACGCATGTCGTAAGAGGCGACTAAGGAGGCTTGATGGTTCCCTCGCCCTGCTACTGAGTGAGTGCGTGGCGCGAAACTGTGAGTTGTGAGTTTCGTGTGAAATGCTTTTGAATCTGCCAGAGGTTTTTTGGAACGTGACTGCATGTTCGGAGCTATGGCAGATGGCCATGTCCCAGAGTTGACCGGTTTTTGCCTTATGTAGAAATGCGTGGCTGCTGGGCTTCTGGTTGACTGCCACTGCCATTGACGATGAACTGTATTTCGTGGACTGTGGGTGAACATCTAGGAAACATCCAGATGGGAAAATGACTGCCGATTTTATCAGAAATGAACTGGGTGTTTTGTGGGGGACTATTGTGTTGACATTCTGGCGGCGGCATTATGCACAGTATATGTGCGGGCTGTTGTTTGTCGAGACTCCTGTCTTTTTCACTTTTCACATTGGGCAGTGGGGAGCATTTTGTGTGATATTCACTGGCACAGGAACGGAGCATAATGGGGACGACCCGTTGCTGTGAAGTTGGAACTGCGACTAACTAACTAACTAACTCTTTTTCTCGTTTCAATTGACATCTTTTTATTGGTCAGAATGTTTTTCATCTTGCTAAAGGCTACTTTCGCCATGGCGATTCTTGTTCTAATCTCTTCAAGGCATCTCCCATCAGATGTTATAACTGTTCCAAGATAATTGTACCGATTCACTTGTTGAAGAATATTTCCATTTACTTGTATATTACATTGTGGCACTTCTTCCTTCCTAGTGACGACCATAACCTGAGTCTTTTTACAATTTAATTCTAACCCCAGTTGCTCACTGTGTACAACAACCGCATCTACTAATTGTTGCAGGTCCTGCGTATTGTCTGCAATTAATACTGTATCATCTGCATATCTAATGTTATTGATGTTTCGTCCTCCAATGATGATTCCATTTATATCCTCTACATTTCTGAAAATATTTTCACTGTATAGGGAAAAAAGATCTGGAGACATCACACATCCCTGCCTAACACCTCTCTTATTTGGCTGATACTGTCCCACTTCATTATCAATCCTTATTGCAGCTTGTTGTTCCCAATATATGTTTGTTATAAGTCTAATGTCTTTCCCATCAATTTGTAGATCTGCAAGCATATCCACCATGTTGACATGTCTAACAACAATCACAGTATAAAAACAACGATGATAACAGTAACGTAAAATTACGTTACACCACAACACAACGAGTCGATGTTTCGACCTTTCATCGGAAAGAATACAAACATATCTAAAGAAGAAACACATCTGATATTAGAAAATGTTATTTAAAATTAAAACATAAATAGGCATTATTAAACTTTAATATGCCATTGCACATGCTCTGTTTCTAGCCAAGATGTACATCAAAAGACCTGCTTGGACAAATGATTTTAAAAAGCTCAATGACTCGTCCGTTATATGTGTATATGAGTATTCTGGTTTTTTTCAGTCACAATGAAATAAGATTAACGATAGCTAACGGTTCTAGTTATTTCCCAAACTCTTTCTCGGGAGCACATATATGATAGCATCCCTGTGATGTTGGTGTAAGAGGTGCGTGCTGTTGGTTAGCTACTTGTTGTCTGTTGATTATGTTGATGTTCGTGAGTGTTATAGTTTATAGGACTAAGAACACTCAACATAAATGATAACGCAATATATACGCTCACAAGACAACACCGTTTACAAAGCAAGAATACTGTCTATAGTCCTTACTTCATTCACCAATCATCATCACCCAGTGCCTTGCCAGCTGGCGTGGGCGATCATGCCTCTCCACAAATTACGATCTCCATTGTCGTATATCAATCCGTGTGTTGACTCACTTCAGTGCCATGACACAAGACTGGCAAGAATCTTATCACACTGTCTTCCTCAATCTCGCTTTCCGCAAATCTTTCCGATTGACACAACAGGATCCAGTTTTTGCCTTCTCATAACTTGGCCAAAAAAAAACTATGACTGCCTCTTTCTGATGTTTGTGATAAGTTGTCTTTGCCTTCCCTTAAAACCAACACAATACCAACTATATACACATAAGAGAGTCAGTACATATAAACTTCGGAAACAGTAGTGTAAGTTGTTCAACTTTCTGTCTCTGTTACTACTTCAGCATGCATAGATATTATTGCGGTGTGCTAGTTTGATCTATGATCACAATAGTTACCCCTGTTACAATTAAATAAGCTATTTACCCCGTTCTCTATCTAAATTGTGTCCTAAAATAAGGCACCGTTTTATGTTTACACTCACTGGGCCGTATCGGGCCGCATATGGTAGACACAAGTGTGTCCTTTGCGGAACGTGGCAATCAACCCGTTTGATTTTCTAGGTCATTTTATTTTCAGTAGTTTGGCATTGCCGGACTCCGTGGCGAAGACCTTACGGACGCGATTCGTAATCCCGTATCCCCGCGCTCGAAACAAATCTGCGCGCGATTTGGCAGCAGACCGCGTTGCGTTGGTTTTGCCTTGGTATCGGTGCCGGTCGTTCAGAAAGCAATGGGAAACTATTGAACGTAAACTTGCCAAGAAATCACAGCATCATAAATGCTGGTGTTGACTGCGATGACCTGAAAAGGATATGCCAAAAAATGTTTGACATTGCTTTCTGAACGAGAACTCAACGATTAAGGTCAGCTTAATGCCGATGCAGAGGTTGAACCCCTCTACCCAATCATTAGCAAACCGGTAGTTCAAAAGTTAGCGTTCTTATCCTTTCGACCTATTGGACTTAAATTCCAATAATTTCCGGTCGTTTGTAGTAACTTATGGCACTGTGTTTTTCTCTTTTAACTTGTCATGGGGATGTTTCAGAGGTCGTAACATGCATTAGTGAAATAGAACGATGATTTGGCTTACATCTATCGCCGTTTTCGTCTGTTTTCGTATACCGCTTTGACGTTAATCTTATTTCTATACCCTATATCCCGGTTAAATGTTGGCCTTGTTATAGTCTTGGTTCGCTACTTACACGCTGACTTCTTGTTAATAGCGCAATAGCAAACTTGTTTTTGTTATTCGCATATCTTTTACAGGACATCGCTGTCTACATCAGCATCTTTCAGCTGCTTGTTGATTTCTTGGCAAGATTATGCTCAGTAGTTTGCCATTGCTTTCTGAGCGGCCGGCTCAGTTATCCCGCAAGTCACCAGCGGGGGACGAACCGCTCCCAGTTCTCGCCCGCTACGAGACTCTGCGTGATAAACGGGATTACGGAGAAAGTGTTGTAACCCCTCGGCCAGAGAGACCGGCAATAGCAAGTTGTTTTTTTTTTTTTTTTAGCACATCCTTTACAGGACTTAGCTGTCAACACCAGCATCTTTCAGCTGTATGTTGATCTCTTGGCAAGATTACGCTCAGTAGTTTGCCATTGCTTTCTGAGCGGCCGGCTCACATACCCCGTAAGTTACCGATGCGATTCGAACCACTGCTGATTTGAACCGTCATCACGTTACCGACGAGAGTATACGAGATTACGGAGAAAAGTCATAACCTCTAAGCCACGAAGTCGGCTAATAGCAAGCTATTGAACGTAAAATTACCAAGACAAGCAACGTGGGAGAACTCCACATGCCTTTGTTATAGTATTGATTTGCTCTCATAGAAGGGGAAACAATTAAGTAGAGACAAGCGGACACAATAGACATCACAAAATATTGAAAGCTATAGTTATCAACCGGGATTCGAACCTGTCACCTTCAAATTTGAGGGGTGTATAGTTAGTCATGCGTTGAAGTTCATTTGTTCCTGCAGCGAGGCGCCGTCATCATTTGAAGTTGTCAGTTTCGATTCCCGATGGGTAATTATAGCTTTCAATTTGTATGCTATGTGGTGCGTCCTCTAGTCTCTATTTCCCTCTTCTTACTTCTGTGAGCGCCAAACAATACTATGCATGTTTATTTATGAACTGTCTTAGTAGTCTTAAATGGTTACTCAATTGATTTTCTTTGTTTCAATGGCGTTTGTTCCTTCAGAGAAGATATAGCTGTGGAATAGCATGCATCAAATGTGTCGTTTGGAGAAAATATAGCTGTGTAATCACCTACTTCAAATCTGTCTGTGCATCTTAAAATAACGAAAAAGAAATAAACTTTTAAAAAAAACCGTGTTGAGGCGTTTGCATTTTGCTGATACCGAAAAGTGACAAGAACCAACTGGACTGCAAAACTGAGAAAGAAGCTTGTTGTGGAAAATATGATAGAAAAAAATACACATAAAACAAGAGAAAGAGCGTATGGTCTGATGCGAAGAAACACTACAGCGAATGTTTGGAGGAATAAAACCTGGAACAAAGAGGTAGGTGTGTAGTAACAGGTAAGAAATTATAGAATCATACAGCAGCTAGTTAGGAAAGAATGCAGAAAAAATGGGGAAGCAGATAGAGATATTAAGTAAGATTAGAAAAGGAAAGATGAGCTTCGAAAGCACTTGTAAATATATGGAAGTCAAAAAAGGTTAAACTTAGAATGTTTAAATCCAATGTTAAGTCAATACTACGGGATGGGTCAGAAACATAGAGAACAACTAAACAATTACCAATAAACTACAAACATTCACTAATTGGTGTCTGCGCAGAATAATGGGAATAACATTGTATGACAGAATCACCAAAGTAGAGCTCATGGAGAGAACTAAACACATCCCAGTGAACAAAGTGGATTAGAAAATACACTGACACTTGATGGGACACAGACTGAGAAATGTCCGTGTGTTGCCGGGGCCCATACGGGGGAGCAAAGAATAGTAACACTGTTGCCTACCATGCACGTCGTAAGAGGCGACTAAGGAGGCTATGGTTCCGTCGCCCTGCTACTGAGTGAGTGCGTGGCGCGACACTGTGAGCTGTTAATTAAAATCTGTCCGCAGTTGGTTTTAGTGTGAACTGCATGTTCGGAACGATGACGGCCGGCTGTTGCTGGATGGACTGGTTTGCTTTTCGGTTCACGGGTGCTTTTTTTCGGGAGACTCCTGGGAGTGGTCGCTGTAGCTACGGAGTTCGTGCTTTGTGCGGCGCTTTCGGTGGGTCGCCCTGCGGAAAGAGACCGAGCCATATAGGAGAAAACCCGGGTCAATGAAGTCTTTCTGGTGACTGCCGTTTCCATTAACAATGAACTGTATCTGTCATGGAGGACTTTTGTGGTGGCATTCTGGCGGCGGCATTATGCACAGTGTACCTGTGCGGGCTGTTGGCTTGCCGACACTCCTGTCTATTCCATTGTTCACATAGGGCAGTGAGGAGCATTTTGTGTGATATTCACTGGCACAGGAACGGAGCAATATGGGGACAACCCGTTGCCGTGAAGTTGGAACCGCGACTAACTAACTAACTAACTAACTAGACTGAGAAAACCTGAGGACAATATAACTAGACAGTCTTGCCCGGATACTATAAGCAAAAGAAATAGCGTGGAACCTACAAACACATGGACAAGAGAAGTACAGGACAGGATGGGTCATATTGGAAGGACATGAAGGGAGCCGCGGAAGTTAACAAAATATAGGACAGCTTGTGGTTGTTTGGTTGCTGGCATATGTCCAAATGTGGGATAAGGGGCAGAAGAAAGAGTTAATGAATACCACAGGCTTCTTCCATTGACATACTTTGAGACAAACAAACGTTTCTAGCCAGAGACACGTGGGTGTACACATGCACGTTTATTGGAGTCAACCACCTAGACGTCTGAGTGCGAACAAGGACTAAAAACAAGGACAAAGGCAATACCTTAGCCACGGGGCCGGCCTTTAGTTATATAGATATTTATTCGTATTTCTGTATTGCATACTTTGTAGTTTCATAATTCTCCCGTCATATCGAGTCAAGGGTTAGAAATTAGCTGCGGTCGATTTGGAAGCAGACCTTTTGGCGTTGATTTCGATAGTATGTGGCGTCGGCCGTTCAGAAAAAATAGGAAACTACTGAACTAACATTGCCTAGTGCATCGTAAACAATCAATAAATGTTGGGGTTGATTGTAACGCAATGTCCATACAATTGTATGGATATTTTGCCCTGGCCATGCGGGTGTACGGGAGAATGAACAGGCTGATAGGCTAGCAGGGAATGCACCTCTTGGTGGTATCTTGCCTATGGACAAGGGGGAGGTGGTCGTGCGCTTGTGGGACCAGGTGGAGAAGGCGAAGGAACAGATTGAGAACCCATACGTGGAAAGAATGAGATTGCGGGGGATCGGCAGGGGTTCTGGAAGAATCTCAAAACTGAGAGGGAAGACCAGGAGAACATTTAATCACATAGCGATGGGAACGATTAGTAGTATGACTCTTCACTGGCTGTTGAACGAGGGGACTGAGCACGTATGGGAATGTCCTGAGTGCAGTGATGTCGGTTCTTGACTCAACTCAACTGTAACGCTATGTAAAGAACATGCTGCAAACTTTAATAAATACTTATGCATTTTCAATATTATCTCTAGATGGTTATTTTATCCGTCTGATCACAGCTTATTTCTGATTATAAAATCTGTGCACTTAATATTGAGCTAACAAGCAGAATATACTTTCATCTATCTTGCTGCTCGCGCAAATACACAGGCAAGATCGATTTAATACCACCGAGGCGCATTTGGATTCGTATCGGCATGAGCAAACATGCATGTCTGTCTGAAAGTGATCAAAGTGTACTTAGATAGATCAGTCAATCAGGTGCCGTCTCCACAATGAAGGTTGGCTGCAACGGATCTCCAACACTGCCTACCTCTTGCTCGCTTGCCTGCAGCCAATTATTTTTATCAAAGTGTTATGTCTTTTAACGTGGAAGAAAAGTTGTTCTCTGATTCACTACAAACATTCAGTAATTGGTGTCTGCGCAGTATACTCGGAATAAAATGGAATGATGGTCAGCTATGAGCCATTTGGAATCAGATCGCTTTGCGCTGATTTCTACAGTAGACATATGACTCAATGCACATACACCAGAAAGCCAGGATCTAATCCCGTGTACATTTCAGGATTAAATCTCGCACGTGAAATAAACATCTGATATTTGCTACTCTACGGCACGTGGTCTTTGATCTTGGGGAAAGCGTTTTTATCCTCATGGCAAGCAGTTTATTTTTAACGTTAGGCTACACGAACTTTTATCTTTAGGGTAAGAGTATTTTGTTTTTAAACTCTTAGAGCAAGTGTTTCTTTATCATTAGGGTATAAGTCGTTTTTCCTTAATTTTAGCTTATTTTATCCTTATTGTAAACGTCTTTTATCTTTGGGGCAAGCGACCCATTTCCCTTAAAGTAAATGTGAATTATCCGTAAGGCAAGTGGTGCTTTATCCATAGTGTAAGCGTCTTTTATCCTTGGCATGAGCGGTCTTTTGTCCTTTGTGTTCCTTTATCCCTAGGGCAAACGGTATTTTATCCATAGTTTAAACGATGTTACATTGCTAGGACTAACAGTCCTATATATATTACTTAAGGTGTTCTTGGGGGGTATGGGGTGTCAGGCATTGGTAGCACCTTTCCCCCACTGGTCCAAGCCTGACATCCAGCTCACGCCTATGGCTCCTAGTATCTGTCAGCATGCGACAGTGGCAACCCCCTGGGACAACAGTTGCTGGGGCAACAGCTGTGAGAGGCTGGCTAAACAAGGCGTGGGTAGCCGATTTCGTGTCAAACCAAGCGGTAAACTAGGGTATGCCTACCCAGCATGCGAAGACAGGATTCGGCAGACTGCGCGTATGAAATAACTGATGATTCAACGGGCAAGACGGCGTTTACCTGCAAAGCGTTGTGGGACGTACTGAGCACGGCGTTGGTCATCCACTGCGCCTGTATTCGTCTCCAGTCGTCTTGACTTGTCTTGCCTCTGGACTCAGATGGACTCAGGAGAGAGAGTGGGGTCGACGAATTGCGTAACTCTTCCTCACTTTAATCCACTACATCGCGCAAGTCATTCTTCATCCAACTTAGAAAGCCAAAACCAAAACTAACAGCGACACCGTCAGAGAACCGCTGTTTGCTGATGATCGTACTCTATATGCCAACTCAGAGGCAGGCATGCAACACAATTTTTCAGCTTTCTCATATGCCTGTGCCAACTTTGGGCGCAATATCAACTTGGAGAAGACTGTAGTTATGTACCAGCCAGCTCCAGGAAATAATCACACTGTGCCGAATATCAAGGTGAACGGTCATAGACTAAGTACAACTGATGCCGAAGTGAATGCAAGAATCTCCAAGGCCAGCGCGGCCTTTAGCAGACTGTACAAGAATGTATGGGACAGAAATGGAATAAGCCTGCAAACAAGCTGAAAGCCTATAAAGCAGTTGTATTATCCACACTGCTATATGCGTGTAAAACATGGACTGTTTACCAGCGACATACTAAGAAATTAAACCACTTCCACACAGTCTGCCTTGGGAAACTATTGAAGATTAAATGGCAAGACAAAATCCCTGACACCAAAGTACTAGAAAGAGCATCCAAACCCAGTATCCACACTCTACTAATGAAAAATCACATTCCCTGGGCTGGTCACTTAACTCGTATGCCAGATCACAGGCAGCCTAAGCAAATGTTTTACGGCGAGCTGCGTAATGGTAAACGCTCCCAAGACGGCCAGAGGAAACGCTTTAAAGACACTCTGAAAGTCTCATTGAAAGCTTTTGGAATTCATCCTGACACCTGGTAGACTGCTGCTAAAGACCGTAATTCATGGCGTACATCATTACATAAGGGTGCAGTCACTTGTGAAGCAACCAGGACTGCAAGAGCTGTGAAGAAAAGGCTGGACAGAAAAACCACTGCAGGAGATCCTCCTCTTGGAACGTCAAGAATTCTTTGCCCGCATTGTCAAAGAACATTTCGAGCCAAAATAGGCCTTATCAGCCATCTTAAAACTCACGGCTCCATACCTTCAACCATACTGGATGAAATGAATGATCATCATCATTCTTGATGGACAAACAACAAGTGTTCTTACTCTCTTCTATGTAATTACGGTTTTCTTAAATCATATGTTTCTTTGGAATTACTTTCTTGTTTATTTAATTATCCTACTATATTCGAAGAGAGGAAGAGGAAGCCCAAAGAGAGGATGGGTGCAGGATGTGGCGGATGATCTCCAGATGGGTGTATCGGACGCGGGACATCTTGATTATGATCGAGAGGTTTTCCGGCAGGTTGTTATGGGAGCGAGGTTCTGCAAAGGACATGCTACTGAATGAATGAATGAACTATATTCGATAGTTCTTACGGAAACAGACAGGGAAATAGTCCCTGAAGACACTTTATAGATTCAGAATATATCTGTGTGAACAGTTAAGGGCAAATTAGTTAGTTAGTTAGTCGACAGATCATCCTCATTGCACATCGAACCATTCAGTCCATAATTGCTAGGATCCTCTCCTCAGCAAATCCCGCAGCGTGTAGCGGCTAATGACACCAGTTCTGTGTTGGTTTATCAATCTTCTGTGGCTTCTTGCGTAGTGTTCTTGTTTGGCCACCCCTCTTTTGATTTGCTGTTCTCGCAGACTGACCATGGTTGTAGATTCGCAGTCATCACTTGGTTCTCGCACAGGTCTTACTTCTCAAAGAGCATTAAAAATGTCAGCCTGGCCCATGGCGCGTCCGCCCTCCACCTTAGCCTTACATGCGAGCTTGTCAGCCTGCTCATTTCCTTGTACTCCCGCATGCCCTGGCACGAAGATGAAACTAATCTTTGTCAGCCGAAACCGCTCCAGAGACAGCAACCACTCTCTTTGGATCCACCCCATCTCTATCCGCTTGAGCATGCTCATTGAGTCGCTAATGAAACATGCCCTATTGAATAGCTGTGTCTCGAGCCATGTTATTGCTTTACTTACTGCCATAACTTTCATAGTCAGGCTACTTGTGGTCTCAACAAAAGCACCAGAGTCCTCCTTCACAATTCTCCCTCGGGTCGGCGCCGTGAAGGCCCATGAGCTTCTCACATGTCGGACGACCGACCCATCTGTGTAGATGATAGCATCACCGTCTAACGAATTCTCGAAAATCAACACTTGTACTTCCGCCTCCACAGTAGCAGGATTTTCTTGTCTGCATTTTCTGTCTAGTTGGATGCAAACTGAAAAGGACGTACAGAAATCTGTTGTCACTTGTACCCACTCCTCGCCAGGTTCTAAGTCCCCCAGTGAACACACCTGTTGTCTTCGGCTTGACCCATCCACGACCTTCCTCTTTTTAACCTGCCGCCCTTCACATTCCTAATTTCACTTTGCAGTGGATGTTGTGTGTGTGTGTGTTAACTCTGAGGTAGGCACGTGCTCTGCAAATTTGTAGTCTGTCTTCAATGATTGGAAAATCAAGAAGGTAGCACATCGCCCTGCATACTGTATCTCTTGTACATCCAAGAATAATGCGCAGAGCTTCGTTTTGTATCCTTTCCATCCTTTCTATCTACCTACGGCTGAGAGTTAAAGGCAAATAAAGATGTAAAATCTCCTTCTCAATCCACGGAGAATATTGGCTAAATGTTGCTAGCACCATATTTTAGACAAACCTGCACTTCATTGTTGAAGTGATAAAACCACACCGACCGCCTTTATGTCCTATAAAATTTTTGGTACCAATTTTAGAGTCAACATAGATGTCCAGATCAATGAACAGACATACTTATCTCGTAGGGTATTCTGACAGCGTGACGACCAGGCCGACATCCAAGCGTTCTCTTTGCTATACTTAAGATAATTGGTACTTGTGTTCCTGTTGCATGTTACCTCGTTTCTTTCTTAACGCTAAAATGTTTATATATAAAGGCGTTGCGGCTAAGGAGTTACGAATGCAATTCGTAATCCCGTATACTGCGTTGGAAACACAACTGCGGATGATCTGGTTTCTATACAATGGTATGATGCCGGTCGTTCAGAAAACAATGGCAAACTACTGAACGTAAACTTGACCAGGAATCACAAACAATGCTGGAGTTGACTGCTTGTCCTGTAAAGATTATGCAAACTATTGTTTTTTAATCTTTACCATTGGGTAATCTAATATTGTGTAATCTAATATCTTTCAAGATGTTTCTCATCTTGTTTTATTTCCACTTCATCAGTGTTGTTGATTTATAAATTATCGATTTTTCTTAAGTTAATCTATGCTGCCATTTACTTTATCTCAAAGTCAGATCCGTATTTGAAATCTTTAGAAATGTAATACTACTAAACAATTTTGTAAATTCGCATAACGAAGGCACAACCAATCTTTTGCAACATTTTTGCCTGGCATATTTCGTTGCATCTAATCTCGGGCTTACTACAGAAGAAAGTTCAGCATATAATGAAGTTGCGTAATGAATTCTTTAACCGGAATAAACACAACGCTTTGTCACTTTACCAAGATTCTTCATGTTTATTACAGTATGCACATATGACGTCATACAGCGAAATATGAATGGCAGTAAACTAAGCGAAACAACATTTGTTAATTTTCCGATCTATTACTTTATTTTATAGATATTACCATTAATTTAAACACAGAAGATACAAACAATTTGTTGCTCGATTTATTGCCTGACAATTTTCGTTGCATCTCGTCAGTTTGTATACTGCAGAGTTATACATCATATGAAGTGAATACATGTATAATACTTCAGCTGAAATAGTTTAAACACGTAGTCACGTGTATTGTTCCAATGTGGAACATCTGTTATCCCCACGGTAAAGGTCAAGGTATAAGTAATAAATCGTGCAATATATTGTTTGCTGCTTCTGGTTTACATTCACTAAGGATATCATCATCATCACGAGTCATGCCGATACGCGTGGATGGTCATGTATTGCCATCTCACACGATCACCAAAGTCGTGGACCAGCTATGTATTCTTGTCTCGACCATACGTCTTGCCAGTTGTCACCAAGTTATCCAATTTATTTCTTCTCATAATGTGTCCACACAATTGTGACTGTCTACGTCTAATTGCTCTAATCACTTTAAGATTTTCATTTGTCTCTTGTAGGACATTGGTTTTTCTGTCTGTCCATTGCATTCTTCAGAAACCACATTTCCACAGCCATCAGGTGTTTTTCAGCCTGACTGCTCAATGTCCACGCTTCACATCCTTACAAAAGTACAGGTTATATGTAGCACTTCAGGACTCTTTTCCTAAGGGTATTCATCGTTTAGAATTTCTGTGACGTCGCTTACCACAAATGGTAGTAGTTTATGGTTTTTACTTGTAAGCTGACAAAACATCTACAAAAAAAAGTCATACAAAAAAACGCAGGATCAGTTGCATACAGACTAATTCCACACAGACCGTAGATAATTGCACTGCGAATGAATTAATAATGGTTGTCCTTTCTCTTCCGCAGTGCTAGCAGTCGCTACAGGATCAAACCCTCATTTTGTTTATCGGGAGGACTGGCGTGAGCGGAGCTGTATGCGCGTCCTGCACAGGGTGACACATCTTTTGGTTAGTTCCCCCTTGCCTCCTACTCTAACAGGCGACTGGGTGTCCTACAGGTAATTTTATGTTGTTTTTGTTTATTATTGTTATCACAGCTGTCAGTCCCAGACACAACTGGCTGCCGTACAGGTAATTTGTTGTTATCACAGCTGTCAGTTTCACACGCAACTGGCTGCCGTACAGGTAAATTGTTGTTATCATAGCTGTCAGCTTCACACGCAACTGAGTTTCGAACCGGTAATCTATGATGTTTTTTTTAAATATTTTTTTATCCTACCTGTCAGTCTCACACGCACCTGGGAATCGTACGGGTAATGTGTTGTTATCACAGCTGTCGGTCTCTACGCAACTGAGTGTTGAACAGTCTTAGATTGTCTTAGATTGTTGTAGTTGTTGTAGTTGTTATTGTTATCGCAGCTGTTAGTCTAATAAGCAGTTGGGTGCCGTACAGGTAATGAGATGTTGTTGTTGCAGCTTTAGTTGTTCTTCTTGGTGTCATATCCGCGGCGTGTATTGTTGTTGTTATCAGAACTGTGAGTCTCAAAGACAGCTGGGTGTCGTACAGGCAATGTTCATTGCCGTTGTTATCCTTGTTATTGTTGTTGTTATTATAACTGTCTGTAAGTCACAGAGGCAAGTAGGTGTCGTGCAGATAATGTTAATTGTTGTTGTTATCGATATTATGTGTGTTGTCACTGTTGTCAATCTTACAGACAACTGAGTAACATACAATATGTATTGCTATTGCTGTTTTTTTGTTTTGTTTTGTTTTGTTTTGTTATCATAACAATCAGTCTTGAGGTGGTTAGGTGTGACCACGGGACGAGCAGTCAGGCAGACCTGCTAGCAATTGCGCTATCACCCAGATAGGTATGTTATGTTTGTGTTATTGTTATTGTTTTTATTATGAGAGTCTAGTTCTTCTCCTCTCTTCCTAGATCCGGCGACGGGACAGGGCTGGGCATTCGGATGTGTGATTTGATTTTTATCGCTGTTAAGATTATTCTTACCGTTATCACAACTGCTAGTTAGTTAAGGTAGCTTGAGGTTTTAACTGTTCTTTTTAGTGCCTGGTGCATTGGTTTTACAGCCGGTGGTCCAGATTTTGTCCTAGCCCCAAGCACCCATTGAAGCAGGAAGGCTGAGGTGGATCAGCACTCAATTGGCGGGGGGGGGGGGGCTGCCCAGCTTGGTGCGGGCGGTAGCTAATCAGTGACACCTGTAGGTGTTCCCCACCGTCAGAGGCAATCCGTGGCGCTCCTGTCTACGTCAGTTGACAAGGACGTATAACCCGTAACTTCCATCTATCGCTTTGATTCCGAAACCAGTTAAGACCAGGGATAGAGTTATGCCTCTTTACAGCGCAAAGCCTGGGATAAATTGTAGAGACCATGTGTTGCCTGCCCATGTAGCATGATCCCTATCTCGGTCTGTCTTGTTTACTCCACATGAAAGGTAATACCGATACATCTAGAACAAGACCAGCTTCAGAAGCTTCCAGATCAGCAAAGCAATGCTCTAACTGTCCGCCCGTTGGAGTTTCGATCCTATGCCAGTTGCTAATCAAGGCTTAGAGTCTGGTCTGCCCTGCAAATGAAAATAGAAATACCTTAAACAAGTGTCTGTAATTGTATTCGATACTCGCATTGCTATCAGCCTTTTCCATGCCTCTATGCCTTCCGGCCTGCTTCCAGTTCACCTGTCCATCCGTCCGTTCACCAGTTGCATGATTATCTGTGTATTTGTCTATTTCTATATATGTCTCACTCGATCCCCACAGTCATGTGTCTGCATATTCTTTGTCTGTATATCTGTCTAATGGGAAATTAGTTCTTCTACAGCTATTCAGTTCAGCCTGATCACATAATTATTTGTCTAAAGTTACATCCATCCTTTCAGTTTCCCATTTAATCGGCTTGCAGTTGTCATTAATATTCGGTTTGCTATTCTCTCCTCAGCGTTTCCATTATGAAATTTCCGCCTGATTGATTAGTTTCTCAGTAAGACATATTATCTCTCTCTCTCTCTCTCTCTCTCTCTCTCTCTCTCTCTCTCTCTCTCTCTCTCTCTCTCTCTCTCTCTCTCTCTCTCTCTCTCTCGCTCCCTATCTTACCCCTCATCATTTGGTGATCCGAACACACATCGCACTTTCGGGTCCCAATCTGCCTTCATTATATTCAACTTGTCACATCATTATTTCCGCCAGCTAAGAGATATTCCCCAACGTCTAGTCTGTCCCTATTTTATCTTTTCTCTTCTTGTCAGTTGTCGGTAATGCGGCAAAAATGATCCCCCACAACGCGACCGATGTCTGATGGACTTCAACTCCGTAACCTTCCATTGAAAAAACCTCACGATCCGGCAAAGAAATTGGCTTGGAGAAGTCCTATTCTCAGCGTGAGAACTTGCGAAACGATGTCTTGATGGCCTTTCACTAGTGCTTGTCCATCTTTTGCGGCAAGCAGAATGACTGCTCTCGTGAGAGCGGCAAAGTAAATAACCTTCGTTCATTAATGGGTCTTAATTAATTCAGTGCGTAAAATATTTGAAAATACGCGTAAACAAATATCGGTCCATAAAATCAATTTGATGATTTTGTGTTTAGTTGTGTTGTTGGTGTTGTTGTTGTTGCTGTTGCTTTTGTAATTGTTGCTGTTGTTTTTAGGATTGATGTTGCTGCTGTTATTATTGTGCTTGTTGTTGTTGCTTATTATGTCATCGCTTGTTGTTATTGAAGTTTTTGTAATTGCTTAAGTTGTCGTCGTTGCTGTTGTTGCTGCTACAGCATATGTTGCCGTCGCTGCTGTTGTTGTTATTGTAATTGTTGTTGCTATTCTCCTTGTTTATGTTGTTGATGCTGATGCTGCTGTTGTTGTTGCTGTTAATGATATGTTGTCGTCTCTGCATTTGTTATTTTAATTGTTGCATTTGTTATTGTGGCTGTTACTGTTTATGGTGTCCTTGCTGCTGTTGTTGTTGTTATTTCAACTGTTGCATCTGCTGCTGCTACTGCTGTTGTTATTACTGCTGATATGACTGCGTAACTGCTCTTTTTATCCTTATGTTTATGATGCTGCTACTGCTGCTGTCGTTGTAACTATTGTTGTTTTTATTATGAACCTACAGCCTGTATAGACTAACGACACCATGTATGTCTTAGTTGACTACCCGTCTTTTCCTTCCCGCATGTCCTTCTTTTGTCTGATGTGTCTTAGATTTTACATGTGTGTGTGTAATGGTTCTGAAGTTGAGAATAAGACATATATCGAAACGGTAAATTACGAGGGCGGGTGACTAAGTAAGTCACACAGTTATGTGGGATGGCAGGTAAATGTAGTTGGTGTTTTCTATAGGTGTCATTAGGTGACAGCAACATCGAACTTTATATTTCCGTTCGTCAGGTGGCGCTAGGTGTCTCATGTGCTTACGCAGCGCATAAACAAAATGGTGACTGCTCTTACGGAGTGTACAACCAAAGAGCAATGTACTGTTTGTGTGTTTTTGTGGGCAAAAGGACTGCCTGCAAAGAACATTCATAAGGAAATGCTTCCTATTTATGCTGACAAATGTTTGTCCCGTAAAGCGATGCATAGCTGGTTAGAAAATTTTTCTCAAGGGCGCGAATGACGCTGAAGTTGAATGTGAAGTGGCAACGTGGTTTAGAAAACAGAGCACGTAGTTCTATGCAGCCGGTTTGGGAGGACTGATAAAACGATGGGATAAGTGCATCAATGTTGATGGAAAATATGTTGAGAAATAAAGGGACAATGTATGTATAAAAATAAACTGGTTTCAAGTTATCATATTTAGTTATTTTTCTACAGCCATTTGTGACTTACTTATCGACTTCCCCGCATAAATTGTTTCATTTTGACTGTTAAGTCTGTATCCACTGTACATACGACCTTGAACAGTAGCAGAGCCGTCAACATACGACCTGAAATGTAATGGCAACAAAAAGGCTTGTTTCTGACACCGCGTCCACAGAAATGTGTGCTATTGACACTTGAAAGTCCGTACATTGAAAACACAACTCTACCGCCTGTTTGATTATTATTCTGGGGAAAACTTAAAAGCAAAAACAAACAGGAGCTTACGAATTGTACGTGTTTTTTTTTTTAGATTCTAAGTTGGATGATCCAAATTTTCGGGAGAAAATTGTTTACTCGCCGTTTGACAAAAAAACGTATCCAAAACGTGTTTCGTTTGCAAGCAATTTCCCGGGGATGATGGCAGTTGTTTCCCTTCTCATAGAATTGAGCGGTTTCGTGTTTTATGTTTCTGCATTTTCGTGTCTGTTTTCTCTGATGTTTGATCTCCAGAGGTGCCGTGAGTTGTTAGATAGATGAAAGGGGAGATGTATGTGGAAGGTCACATACAGGGATTGGAATGTGTCTGGGGAGGTTTGGAAGTTCTATTGTGATATAGTGGAGTGTTGAACAGATAAAGCTTGAAAATCCGATTCTCAGGTTGATACATGTTTCTACATTACGCATAAATCAGTTATATCAACACTAGTTGAAGAACTACGGAACTAAAATTATGAAGACGAGAAGTGTGTTTGGAATGTTTGCATACTCGGAGACGTAGATATTCTTCTTCTTCTTCTTCTTCTTCTTCTTCTTCTGCTGCTGCTGCTGCTGCTGCTTCTTCTCCTTCTTCTTCTTCTTCTTCTTCGTAAATTCCTCCACCACGACCCCTCCTCCTTCTCTTCATTCTTCTTTTACTTCTTACTCGTCTTCTCCTTCTCCTACTTTTCTCCTCCTCCTCCTTCTCCTCCACCACCTCCCCTCCTCCTCCTTCTTCTCCTTATTCACCACCACAACCACATCATCTTCCTCCTCTACCATCTTCTTCTCCTCCTCCACCACCATCTTCTTCTTCCTTGTCTGCTTTGTAAATCTATTTACCATCTACGCTGGATTGTAATGTAAAATGTCATACTGAGATTAGAATTACAACTGTCCTGACACAGGTCACATTAAAGAATAACATAGAAGACAACAAACAGAAAGTGTAAAGTAAAGAAGTGAGTTCTCCACATTACATTTTGTCAGTAGCATCATAGCTTACTCTGTAATTGACTACAAATAACGAATTGAAGTATCCACAATTACAATTGGTCAGTAGCATAATATTTTTGTCGCAAAAATTGACCATAGATAAAGAACTGAATTCCCACATGTACAGTTGGTCAGTACACAGCTGCGGGCGATTTGGCAGCAGACCGCACGGGTGCCGATCGTTCAGAAAGCATTTGCAAACTACTGAACGTAAACATGCCAAGAGATCACAACAGCATGTGTTGACTGTAACGTCCTGTAAAGAATATGCAACAAACCTTAACAGTTAGTCAGTAGCATTCTATGTTACTCTAAAATTGATCATACATAAAGAATTGAATTCTCAACATGTACATTTGGTCAGTACCAGCCTATCTAACTTTAGAATTGACCATAAATAAAGAAGAAAAGATATCTAGTTAGTCTTACAGAAGAATGAAAACAATTAGAAAATAATAAATTGTCCGTAATTATGTTATTATGTCCGTTAGTGATATGATAGGCCCATCACATGTTGCAGGTCGAGAGGAACGAGAAACTGGTGGCCAACCTTTCCCACGATTTGACACGTGAGGAACCCAGGCGTTAAAGAAACATTAGCTATATATATATATATACTTTAAGTCAGGTCTTAGTCAGATATGACTGAGCTACCGTATGACAGTAGACGGTACTAACTGCCGAATTTTGGGCGGCGCTTACCAAAACGACGCCCCACATTGTGTCAATGGCTTCGGGTGGAAGAGCGCAATTGGGAGGGTACAAGCTTTATCCTGGTGTGAGGAAATGCAACCTAAAGAGTAAATGTCATGGCAGGGCAGACCAGGCCCTAAGCCTTGGTTGGTAACTGGTCTAGGATCGAAGCTCCGACAGGCGGACAATTAGAGCATTGCTTTGCTGATCCGGCAGCTTTTGCAGCTTGCCTTTTTCCAGACGTATTGGTGTCACCTTTCCTCTGGAGTAAACTAGACAGGCCGAGAGAGGGAACATGCTTCATGGGCAACACATGGTCTCGAAATTCAACCCAGGCTTTGTGTTATGGAGAGATAACCCCATTTTATAAACTATCGTTTGTCAAGCTGGCAAGGTGCCAGTCAGTCATATATAACAAGGATTTTTTAAGCACCTACTGGCGTGTTGGGCATATGGTGTTAAACTCATTTTTTTTTTTTACGAACCATTCAGCACTCGATGGGTGATGTGGTCACCACGCTAGCCGCTTGTACGTTTCAAGACATTTCCTGGTAACCAGGTCAAGTTTTGATATCCGTTCCGATGCGGATACAGAACTTGACCACCGGTACACCAATTCCCATATAGTGGCGGCGAGAGGATGATAGACTTCCTTGAACCGGATTATATCCCATATGGCACTTTGCATATCCACAGCGTCTCACGCTAAACACGAACTCAGTAGCTCCAGTGACGACCCCCAAACTGGCAAATATTATTTTGCCTGCTTTTGTTTAAAGGTAACCAGTTGGTTAGATGATTAGTTGTTAGTGATATCATTAGTTCTATTGTGCATTAATTTGTTATTTTGCGTGTTGTATTGATGTTTGTTTGTTTATTTGTTTGTTTGTTTGTTTGTTTGTTTGTTGTTGTTTTTCAATTCCTGGAAAATTTTTCAGCTTTTATTGATATCGTTGGTTCTATAGTGCATTAATTTGTTAATTTGCGTGTGTGTTGTTTTGTTTTTTAGTTTCTTCAATTCATAGCAATTTTTCTGAAGCCACGCTTCTTTTGACTCTTTATATAATTCTCTAATTTTTAATAGAACCTCTTCATATTTGTCATGATTATTTGACAGCTGCGCGAGATTCGCCAGCGGTCGCGTCGCGTTGCTTACTAACGGGGTATGTGAGCTGGTCGCTCAGAAAGCAATGGCAAACTACTGAATGTAATCTTGCCAAGAATATGAACAACAGCTGGAAAATGCTGGTGTTGACTGCAGCATCATGTAAGGGATATGCAAGTTTTAAAAAAAATAAATAAATAAATAAAACAAAAGAGAACAAAACTATCAAAATAATAATTGGCATATAGTAACACTGAAATGGATCTAGGTAAAATAAGACTCTAGACTCGCTGTACGGGACCAATTGGTTTAGTGACAAAACAAACTACTTCCCACAACAAATACAAATGTGCGCTTTATAATGAAACAAGTCACGAATTGGCAGCAAATTAGACCCCTCATTCATGAAAGTCAAAACCCCGATATCCGGACGCTCAGCGCATTACGAGATTCAAACATTGATGATGTGTATTCTTAGTAACAGAAGATGAGAATGCTTCCTGGTTTTCCTATCGCTCTGCGTTCGTTGTTTGTATGTGTGTGATTGTTTTGATCAAGTGATAATTCACGAACTGTGTCATTCCGCGCATCATTATCTGCCATTACGGGAGACTGTGTTTGAGGGCACTTAATTCCACCAGACGTGGGTGATTTTCCCGGAATGGAAGTAATTTCTGGTGTTTATCTACCATAAAGAGGGAAGCCAGTCGAAGCATTATTATGTTGTTTGGTCTCTGTATTTCAGACAATTTTATAGTCGCGGTATTACGCATGCGTAAATGATTGTTTACTGTTGCAGTCTGTTTACTTTGTCTCTTGATCAATTATTGTTCATAGTATTTCTTGGGTTTTTGGCAAGATCTCTAGATATTTCAAGTCCACTGTGTCTGTACTTGTGACATTCGACTGTCGCTATTGCAGATTTGTAATATAGGATGTATTGTTAATGACTGTGCAGTGTTTGAAAATATTGCCGGTCCAAGTTTTGTATTATAAGTTCATGCAACATAATAGGTAAATACAAAACTTGGATCGGCAATATTTTCAAACACAGCACAGTAATTAAAAATACACTCCGTGCTTGTTCTTCTTTGGATGCCAGGCCTGGAGCAACTCTCCATTCTTCTCTGTCATCGGATTTTGTTATATGTTGTCCTTCGCTCGCTTTGAACTCAATCGTAGTCCATACACGTGCTGCAACTTCCAGTTGCTACAAATGGAGAGCGCACCTGGCTGATCTTTGCGTGTGGATATACCTGCCCTATTACCAGTTTCCCTCACCATCAAGCCAATCCACTCTGACCTCTGAGGTAGATATTGTAATGAAATTGATGTGTTTTTTGTTTTTGTTTTTATTTGTTTTTTTTTTTTGTTTTTGTGTGGATATTTTGCGTAACTGTCCTAACCTCCCGAATACATCTTATTTGTTTTCCTTTGCTCCTAATGTCAAGTATTTTCCCACAAAATGATAATTTCTCCATTTACCGCATGTGTTAATATGATAAATATATTCATGTTGTCTTTTCCATATGATTTTCGAGAGCAATTTAGTAACTCATGACCTCGACATTTGGTTTCTTCTTTGTCAATGCAATTCTCAACATTCATCTAGGCGGGCGAGTCAGTAAGTAAGTCACACAGTTCTGTGGGATGGCAGGAAAATGTAGTTGGTCTTTTCTGCAGGTGTTATTAGGTGACATCAACATCGAACTTTATATTCCCGTTCGTCAGGTGGCGCTAGGTGTCTCATGCGTATGCACATCGCATCAACAAAATGGCGAATGTACTTATGGAGTGTACAACCAAAAAGCAACGTTCTGTTGTGCATTTTTTTTTTTTTTTTTTGGTGGGCAAAAGGGCTGCCTGCAAAGAACATTCATAAGGAAATGCTTCCTGTTTATGCTGACAAATGTTTGTCCTGTAAAGCGGTGTATAGCTGGGTAGAATATAATGGAAACATCCTTCTTCGCCTTTTGTTCAAAAATTCACGGTTATGCCATCAGCAGGGAAGGTTATGCTGACAGTGTTCTGGGATTGTTAAGGAGTGCTTGTAACAAATTTCAAGCAGAAAGGCGACAATTTGAATTCCGAATGGTACTGTGAAGTTCTATCGATGCTTCATGATGCAATTCGAAGAATACGTCCAGGACTGCTGACTAGAGGAGTGTTGCTTTTTCATAACAATGCCAGACCTCATACGGCTCGATTAACTCAGGAGAACATTAACCAACTAAGGTGGGACGTTCTATAGCATCCACCTTACAGTCCCGACTTAGCCCCTAGCGATTTCCCCCTTTTTTATCCACGGGAGACATTTCGCGAATGACGCTGAAGTTGAATATGAAGTGAAAACGTGGTTTAGAAAACAAAGCACGCAGTTCTGTGCAGCCGATTTGGGAGGACTGATAAAACGATGGGATAAGTGCATCAATGTTGGTGGAAATTATGTTGAGAAATAAAAGGACAATGTATGTATACAAATACACTGGTTTCAAGTTGTTATCATATTTAGTTATTTTTCTACAGCCATATGTGACTTACTTATTAACTTCCCCTCGTAAACGCCACACATTCACTCCCATTACACATGGCCAAACATTGACATACACATGTCACATTTCACTAAACGGATTGTTGTGCTTATAATTCTGTTTCTGAATGCCAAGACCCTATTCATCATCATCATGCCATGCCGATAAACGTGGATGGTCATGTTTCACCATTTTATATGATCACCAGAGAAGTAGATCGGCTCCATGTTCTTATCACGACCATGCTACGTGGTCAAGCCATCCAGCTATTTACTTCTTTGCCATCACCTTGTTCTTTTCCACTCAATCCTGCCAGTTGTCACCAAGTTCTTTAGTTTATTTCTTCTCATAATATGTCCAACAAATCTTGACTGTCTACGTATAATTTCTCTAATCAGTTTACATTTCTCATTGACTTCTTATGGGACGTGCTCGTTGGTTTTTCTGTCTCTCCATGGTATTCTTTGCATTTTTCTCAGAAACAAAATGTTCACAGCCATTAGATGTTTTTCAGTTTGTCTGCTCATTGTAAACGTCTCACATCCATACAAAAGTATAAGTTCTATGTAGCACTTCAATTCTGTTTTTCTAGTTGCAATTGACATCGTGGTACTTTTGCTTTCTTTCACCCCAAACAAAAGGGAATCCCAGGGTATGACGTCACATCCAGGGGTTCCTTGTGTTGCGCCGAACATCCAGGGGTTTCCGTGTGTTGCGCCGTAGCTCGGTGCGCAATTCTATGCGGCGGTGGTGCGCTATTCTTGCGGTGGCCAGAATCCAACAATGTCCGCAAGAATGGTGTTGAACACATCTAGACCAGCGCATTTAGTCTGTCGGCGCCACATGAATTCTCACATGTAGGACTCTAGTAGATGCCTGCGTGTTCCATTCTGCCTCTTGTTTATCTCCTTGGCCGGTCTCCACATGCGCTCGATACATTGAGTATGTGCACAGGTGGTAGGGTCCCCACAAAGTTGTAGGAGTGGTTGACTGTGAGATGCGTCAATTCTGGAATACTTCTATTTCCGCCGTACGCACGTCCAGAGGTCGGAGACTACAGTTGTGCCAGGCCGAATGTGTGTCCTGATCAGCGGCAGAAGCGTTGCTGCTGTTCTGTCTGGAACACAGAACATGAAGCAGTCGGCTGAGATGAGACAGACACTCACACAGAAACGGTTGCCACAGCCAAAGAAACACTGTGGTGTGGGGCAATTGAAACGCACTGACACGCACTCCAGCCGAACACAGAGGAGATCACCGTCGGCGCTAAATATAGCTGGTGACTCTAAATATAGCTCGCAAAGTTTGTTTGGGGTGAAAGAAAGCAAAAGTCCGACATCGTTTTTATTGATCACTAGGTTTTCCATCTTGCAAAAGGCTACCTTTATCATGGCGATTCATGTTCTAATCTCGTCAAAGCCCCTCCAGTCGATGTTCCAATAAAGGTGTACGGAGTAACTCGTTTAAGTGTATTCTTATTTACCCGTGTGTTACATTGTGATATTTCTTTCTTCCTAGGGAGTTAACATAATCTGTGTCTTCTTACAATTTCTAACCCTAGTTGATCACTTTGTACAATAACTGCGTTAATAAATGTTGCATGACCCTATTAATGCGAGTAAAAGAAGTTGTTGAACTGTTCATAACTTTACTGTTCAAAATATTTAGGAAGACTCCAAGACATGTCTTGTTTGATGTCTGCGTTACTTTGCTTGAGAAAGTTAAGAATGTCTTAATATACTTTTGCGCTCTTATAGCCGCACATCAGAAATCAAAACGCTAAAATTGTGTCAGATAAAAATCAAGTCGAATGAGAAAGCCCTAGGAACAAAAACACGACCCAGCCTATATAGTACTGAGGATAAGACATGCAGAACTGAAGGAAAGGGAACACATTTCTATCACAACGAGATTTAGAAAAAACCTTCTATAACGCTCTTTATGCAAGCAAATGACGTTTGTGTCTTCACAACTGTAGTATTCACAGTCTTTAGACAGATGCCATCATATATCTTGCCGGATGAGTGGGGTTTTTATTTTCCTAAAAGGTTTAGAAAGTCTTAATATATTCAGAGTTACTTTTGCGCTCTTATATAGCCTCAAGACGCTCCAACTTTGGCAGGTAACAATTGAGTAGAATGAGGAGCCCACGAGACACAAACAGGACCCGATATACAATAACAACGGGGACAAAATAATGCAGAACTGAAGTAACGCAACTGATCATTTTTGTGTCAATAAAAATTTTAGAAAACTATACTGAATTCGCCCAATGGAGACTACAAACCCAACATGGGAGAAACATGCTCTTTACAGCAAGACCTGGTGATACACTGTAAGAAATTAACTGTTTGCCAACTGACGTCATCAAGTGAATTCATTTGCATTGCTTCGTCAAGCCTGTGGCTCTGTATATCTGACGTCAGTATGGACGAAAGAATAAGAGCACATGCGCTTAACTTCATGTGTGTTTATGTCAATGTCGAGGTAGCAGGTTCAACCCCTACACCGGTTAGGTATACTAACTGTTCACTTCTCGTCCTTGACTCGGGGACTATATTACAAGTGCCTCAGAAGTGGGAGTGGATTCGCCTGATAGCAAAGGGAACTTGTCGACACCTGCAAGATTGTGTTGCCACCCTTGCACATTAAGCTGGATCTCTTGAAAAACTGTGTCAAGGCAATGAAGAAAACATATGAGACTTTCAAATGCCCCATAAAAAAAGTTCCAAGACTTAGTGAAGGTAAAAGAAGAGAGGGAATATTTGTTGGTCCGTATGATGACGAGTTTCTTTGCTTGTTAAGTGGGAAGGAAAAAGCAGCTTGACTAGCATTTAAGTCAGCGATGGACAATTTTCTTGGCAACAACAGAACTGCTAATTACAATGAAATTGTAGAATATCTCCTTCTGAAGTATAAGAGTCTTGACTGAAACATTTTCTGGATTCTCATCTGGGTTTCTTTACGTCAAATTGTGGAGCTGTCAGTAATGAGCATGTTGAACGATTTCACCAGGGCATTGCTGTTATGGAGGCAAGGCATCAAGGTAATTGGAGCCCTTCAATGCTGATTACTGTTGACTGTGACAAGAGATACCTCATCTGTTGACTACAAGAAGTAAGCAAAGAGAGCTCAAATAGTGACAAAATAGTGACGAAATGGGTTCAAATATGCCTTTTTAAAACATTGTATGTGAATTTTAAATAATGTTTTTTATTGTTTCTATCATGTTATGTTGAAATATCAATTAATTGGGTATGTAACGACAATTTTTATAATGCTAAAGTCGACAGATTAACTGTTCACTCCAGAGAATTAAACAAGC